>VXBH01008205.1:15602-32531 GCA_013400035.1 Rynchops niger
TTGGTTGGTTGGTTGGTTTGGTCTGTTTTTTTTTTACTTAGTAAAGCTTTTCTTCATATCTATGCAAACTGAAAACTACTAAAATGAAAAGTGAGATACCCAAATGTAGTGTTATTACAGAACCTAAGATCTTAAATAAATTCCTGCAAGCTCTGTAAAATTCATAATTGAATCACTTAGTGGCCACACACTGTGCTCTTCATTTGAATTGTTTCACTGACACAGGCGTGAAATGCAATCTTCAAAAGCATTTATGTTTATTTCATAGTTATTATTTAGCAGGTTAATAATGCTTCATATGAATTTTACAGTGCAATCTCAGAAATACCTGAATTAGTTGATTGTTTCCCCTTTCCTAAAATACATTATTTAATAGGAGAAACAGACAGGTCAAGTCTCAAATGCACCAACGGTAAGGAAGAAGTTTTCACTTTATCCTACAAAACATAGGGAAGAAAATACTGAAACAATACTCTTCTGTGATAGCTCGTATGACCAGATGTTAAATTTGTGTTTGAGCAAGATGATCTGTCATTACCAGAGGAATGGCAGTGGCATCAAATCCTGAAGCTTGAATCAATTATACCTCAAGAGCATAAAATTGTGGTGTTTCCAAAAGGGTACACCAAGAATACAAAGTTTAAAACAGAAATATGTATCACTGCATTTAAAAAATGCAAACCAAAACAACAAACCACAGGAAAAAAAGAATTAATTGAATTGCTTGTTCTAGACTGCGTATCAAAGCAGTTCCAAAGTGACCCTCTTTTCACCTTCCTCCAAGCCTAAGCATTCAAAGTTATCCTCTATTATAAAGTATGTAATCAACAGCAACACAACAAGACTGAACAGAGAAAAAAGGATGAAAGTCCTTTTCTAATAGAAGTTTAAGCAACTTCTATTGCTCTCTCTATTTTTGTTTTAATTGCCTTTCAACTGACTTAAACTCCTCTAGGATTTTTTTTTTTTTTTATTTAATATTTTGTACATTACTTCTCCTTTATGCCACTCATTAGTGATCCCCTTTTCCTCAATATTTTCCTGGATTTATATATACATATATGTAAATACACACACACATATATATAAAAGTAATTATATCCTCTGTTAGAATTCTAACTCCTAACTTTGTGAAGTCATTTACACATCTGGTAAGTCTGGTAAATTGGAAATTTAGAGAAGATTAAAAGTTGAGAGGAACCCCGGATTATGCATATTTAATATTATAAACTAATAATCTTCAGGAAAGAATGTCAAATTCTGAGTGTCAGAGAGTCTGAGGAGAAGCACAGCGTACATCCTTAGTTTAACAGTTGGGACTACCTATGGTTGGTTTATTTTAAAATCACATAATTAAACTTATTCAAAACTATACTTAAGGTAAAGATCCCTCAGATTAATTTATTCAAGATAGATATCTACTATCCCTAAAAGCCATTTTCTGTTTATGTGAACACAAAGTAGAGAAATGTGGAGTAGAATCATAGAATCATAGAATCTTCATGGTTGGAAATGACCTTGAAGATCATCGAGTCCAACCATATACATACACAAAAAAAACCCAAACAAACCCCAAAACCTACAGTCTCTGCCACTAGAGCATGCCAAATCTAGATGTTTCTTAAACACCTCTAGGGATGGTGACTCAACCACCTCCCTGGGCAGGCTGTTCCAGTGCCTGACCACTCTTTCGGGAAAGTAATTCAAATACAGTTGGCCTTGGCTCATCCATCCAGCCTGTCCAGGTCCCTCTGTAGAGCCTTCCAACCCTCCCACCTAGTTTGGTGTCATCTGCAAACTTACTGAGGGTGCACTCAATCCCCTCATCCAGATCATCGATGAAGATATTAAACAAAACCGGCCCCAAAACTGAGCCCTGAGGGACACCACTGGTGTCTGGCCACCAAGAGGTTTTCACCCCATTAATCACAACTCTCTGGGCACGGCCATCCAGCCTGTTTTTAACCCAGCAAAGAGTACACATGTCTATGCCATGATTCGCCAGTTTCTCCAGGAGAATGCTGTGGGGGACGGTGTCAAAGGCCTTACCAAAGTCCAGATAGACAACGTCCACAGCCTTCCCCGCATCCAGAAGGCGGGTCACATGGTCCTAGAAAGAGATCAGGTTGGTTAAGCAGGACCTCCCTTTCCTAAACCCATGCTGGCTGGCCCTGATCCCTTGGCCGCCCTGCATTTGCCATGAGAGCTCACTCAAGATGATCCTCTCCATGATCTTTCCTGGTACCAAGGTCAGGCTGACAGGCCTGTAGTTCCCTGCACATCCATGTACATGGATGATTCAGACTTATAGTATGGAATCAGATGTGGTATAAATGTTTCTGTGGTATATACGTTTCTGATTTAAAATCAAAGCATGTGTTAGAACCTTTGTTTGGATTTTCTCATATTTTCGTACAAAGTTTGTATCTAATGAATAAAAGAGATTGAACTATACTTTCCACAGTTACTGTAAGCAAAACACTTGAGGGGGAAAGTTTGAGAATCCATGAAGGGGAATCTAAAAATGCTTTTGCATTTTCATGTTTAATATTTTTTCTTGCATTACATTGGAATGCAGTAAGTCATTCTTTGTTTTGTATCCTGTATATGGACCTGTAGCACTAATTTTAAAACATGTAGAGCACAGTAAACATGCTTCCGTTTTCCTGGGGACACTTACACAGTCTGTCCTACAAAGCACAGGATATGTTTTGGGCATGGATAGTACAGACTGAAGTGTCAGCAAAGGTCTGTTTCTGTGTGCATTCATAGGAGGAAACGGAGAGTAATGTATTCTTGAACAGAATAAAAGTTTGTCTGTACCTGAGAATGATGGATACAGAACTTTTTATGAAAGATCAGTTGTGACTGAGCAAGATTGAGGCTTCAGTTCTCATAAATGCTGCTACTTGTATGAGAATAATTGTATTTGCTGTTTATGATAAAGCAGTTGACAGCCTTACAAACACAAAACAGTTCAGAAGTGAAATATATAAAACATGATAACCTTAAGTTACATTTGTTCATGAGATGAGACAAGATCCCTATTGTAACTATGTTTCTTATATAAAAACATGCATCTCTCTCAGGGAAGCTGATTATTTCTGAATACTGAAGAGATGAAGAAAGAGAAATGCATTGACATTCTTCTAAGCATCCGTAATCCATTTTTTGCTCTTGTTTGCTTCCTTGCACTTACTGTCTATATGTATTTGTTAGGATTTTTTTCTTTGGTATTTTTAAATTCTCCACACTTGAATGCTTAGAAAACCTAAGAGAACAAAATCACCCATGGCTACTGACATAAAGGGCTTAATTCTCACTTAGACTCTTATGTAAATGAATAAGTGAGAATTAGAGTAAAGCCTTTTGAAGTCAGTCAGTTTTCAGATTTGTGAGAAGATCATAAGACAGTAACCTACCTCACTATTTTGGTTTGAAGGGAGCTTATGTCTCCCTTATGAAGAACCTTTTTTTTTTTTTTATTTTTTTAACCTTAACATTTTGCAATCAAAAACTAAGGGACAGACCTCCAATCTTCTTTGATTGGGCGAGGCTGAGTGACTAGCCACATTTGTAAATAAAAGGATGTCATTCACAGTAAATCTGATGTTGTCTTGAAGAAGTGGTTTGGTAAATTGAAAGGAGTGCCCTGAAAAAGCAATACTACAAATTTCCAAAGTAGAGAGAAAAGTGGAAAATTTTACAGTTTTGCATGGGGGAGGGGCAGCATGATATAATTTTTTTCTAAGATTCTTTCTCCTTAATAGACAGAAAGTTTCAATATCTAAAACTGAGAGAAACAGAAGGTAATGAGGAAATTAATGTCTGAAAATTTGCCTGCTAGATAATTCAGCACTTTACTGATTTAATAGTTTATACTGACTTTATCCTGATTTCATTTTGAGGCATTGCTGGAGATCTGTATTTTTGGTTGAATAGAGCTCTTAATAAATCCAGGAGAAAGATGGGAGATTTGATTATAAACAATTTTTCCACTTCTAAGGTATGGAAAGAAGCTGACAAATGGTGTGTGCCTATAGGATCATGTTGTAACATGAAGAGGGCTCCTAGAAGTACTATCTTGCACTTCCTTTAATGAATTGGCAAGATGTTATATAGGTTCAGGAAAAGAAAAGTTACTAACAAAATAGTATACACCCTCACACAGAAGGATTCTCCTCAACTCTGTTTTTATAATGGTTTCCTAAGCCAGGGACAAACTAAGGGAAGACAGAAATTACTGTTCTCTGCCCGTTACAATAAAAACCTTGATGAGTTTCAACAAGTATAGCTCAAGGCTAGAGGTTTAAGAAGTCTCAACTTCTAACATCTTAATAAAAATCACTAGTTAGAGAAGAAATTCTCTCTTCTGGTGAAAGAAGCCTGTAAAGTGGACTTGATAGTTATATTTTCTGCTTGATCTGCTGGCTGTCCAGCAACACACATAGAGCTTGGAGACTGGTAGAGTATGTGCTGACTCTCCCTCTGCCACTGCTCAGAGTACATTACAGAGAGATGGGTTTTGGCATGTGGGAAGCCAGATAATCATCCTAGTTGCAATGAAGTGTAACTTCTGTAGAGTTATTCTAGATTTACAGTGGCTTAATCAAGATAAGACTCTGGTCTGGTGCAGCCTAGAATTAATCACACACTGGTTTTGCTGCTCTAATAAATGTGTTAGCACATCTGGGGCAGGGTTGGGAGGAAAGAAATTCTCATCTTGTTGCCACACCCCAGTTCATCTGCTGCCATGAAGATACTTCCCTGAAATGCAGTTAATAACCAGTGAGCTCTAGTCAGAGACTCAGGATGTTTTATGTTTTCTTGGTAGCCTCTGACTGCAAAATACCAAAGGATCCTTGTTGCAGCAAGCTTTAGCTGGGGAGCACATAGACCTTTCATTTCCATCTCTTACGACCTTGTCAGTATTATAGCTGTCATCGGGAAGGGAAAAAGTACCCATGATGACCAGGCATTTTGGAACAGTCAGCAGGTGAAATAAGTTCTTAAACTGGGTGTTAAGACAGCTCTGTCTTTTCATGGTCTGTGTCTCCTCACTTCCCTCTTTCCTCCTCCCAAGTCTGTTTTGAAACATGGTCTTTTGATTTAGTTTACAGACAGCTTTGATGCAGCCATGCTATATTTTTACAGACTTTGTATCTCATAGAGGTCCAAATTAAATACAACATATTTAATGCAGCAGCTCGGGAATACTGTCACACCTACCCACGCATCCAATGGAAAGAAAGCGATCAATAATGACTATTTCATAGGAATGTCAGTAAGTGTGAGGAAACAGCTGTGGGAGTAATGCAGTATAGGAGTAATACAGTAAACCAGTGAAGGACAACCATAAAAATATGTAAGGATTAGCTTGCTTACCCGTAATTTCTGATGGCAATACAATTATAATATTTAGGATCATGAAAGCGCTTCTGTATATGCCTGCATTATTTTCTTTCTCTCTTTCTTTCTCTCTTTCTCTCTTTCTCTCTTTCTCTCTTTCTTTCTTTCTTTTGTGTTTGAACATGAATTAGCTGAAGGACAAGGGCATAAAATGATCATAAAATTAACTTTTATTTTTAGTGGCATTTGTGTTATGCATGTCTTTTACTGATGCAAATGCACTTTGCATTGATTCAGGCTATCAGATTCAGGCCCAATTCTTTTGTGTGTTTCTCCTCTTCTTTCCCTCCATGTCTAATTTCATCTTACACATTTTAACTTTGCCAGAAGAATGACAATAGGGTTTAAGTACCCTATTTGTTTTGTACATTCTGATTAATTCCCTCTTTGTATTTTGCCTTTGCAGAATCTTTCAAACACTGATGACAGTCTGTCACTCTTGAGTTTCTTTTTAGGAGATCTTTAAGCTTGAAATTTTGTACATTTAAATAACAAGATTTACCATTTTCCAAATTTTCTCCCATTATGCAAAGGAGTTTGAAATATTGTTTAAAACCAGTAAATGGGTTTAGGTGTCATAGAGTTGTCATCTTTGAATCACCTACATGATTGTAGAAAGGTTAAAAGACACAGATATCTTAATAACTCTGGGCTATCTTTTAGACTGAAATTACAAAATCTAAAATAAGAGTTTGTGATAGTCATGTGGGGAATATATTAAATTAAGATACATTTAATGTGCAAAAAATGAACTGAAAACTCTTCATGGCAAGGAACCTGTCTCCCTTTCTAGTTTTGAAGTGTTTGGATAAATGGAAGCCATAAACAAGTCCAAGCATACATTCAGGCATTTTGCTGCATTGTGGATAAATGTCCATGTTTTGTCATCATAAGCTAGTTTCACAAAAAGATGATGTTGTCTTGCCCAGGAACCAGGACATTGTTTCCTCACTTCTGTCTGTTTCTGTGTCTGTGTATGACTGTCAAAATCTTGATGGTATTCATCCATTCAATGCAGACTCTTGTGTCCTACAATGATCTTGAGAAGTTTCTTTAGCAGGATAGTAAAGGACATTTACCCGTCTGCCTTCTTATAGTGTCTGAGAAGAGGTTTAGGAAATTTCATCACCCTGCAACACATAAAGGAGGAAAATAATGAAAAGGATTATGCTCCGTATAGTAACCTTTTATAAGTTGTGCTTAACCAATACTGCATGTGGTCATATGTCCAGATGGCACCTCTTTTGCTCCTACTGTGACTTTCCTCCTTAAAATAAAATGTTCAGATGTCTGATCTGTTGGAAGTCATAATGGAAAATTATGCATCTATAATACATACTATAATTTAGCGCTTTTAAATATTTATTTGTGTTAGGGTCTTCTTCACATTCTTGTATGTACCCAAACCTATAATCTGTAGTATCACACGAATACAGAAGTTATGGTTATACTTGTCATTGAGAGAACTTTATAGGTACTGGAATCGTTTGGAGAAACTAAGTTTTAAAGTACTGACTCCCTGATTTTTTAAAATAATGGATAATATGCACTCCTAAACTCAGAAGTTAATTTGTTCAAGATGATAAATACTACTCAGTAGAAGATATACTCTTAATTTTATTCCAAAATTTCAGCCTTTTCCTGGCATTGCATAGGAAATACCTGATGCAACTTTCTATCCCTCATATTGTTAAAAGTAAATCCCAGTTTGAAGTACTCACTGGGCACTACACTGATTAGATGCATCACTTGAATATAACAAGCTCCAGAATTTGGCAGGTTATTTTAAAGAGTGAAAAAACCTAATCCTCCCCCACTGCAAAAAAAAAAAAAACCCAAACCCCCCCCCACCAAAAAAAAAAAAAAAAAAAAAAAAAAAAAAAAAATCCAAAGAATACCCTAGCAATCTCAGACCATTCCTTTCAAATCTTAATTCTCTCTTGTGTATCTAGTTAAGCATAATTATGTAAATATTAACAAGAAAAAAATTTTGACAAGGTGAAAGTTCATCTTGACTGTTTTATTAATTTTACTCCTGATTCTTCACCTCACTGCACAAGTTTTGCTTTGCTTTGACTCCATTGACAAGAGTTCAGTCACACTGGCATGGAACCAGTTTAATGAGGCAGATGATTATGCCAACAAGATTCTTAAAATGAATCTCTTAAGAAAGTAAGTTAAACACTTTAATTAGGAGATGATAGAATTTAAGTTACCCAGGCAACATCATTCAATACTTTTTAAAGTGTTTTATGTCATTTCCTGAACCTCATAGGACCCATGATAACTTCAGTGTAATGAGTAAGTAGCAACCCAGAACTGAGACTAGTACATCCTTCCCCTACATCTTTTCAAGGTGATACCATTGTATTTTCTATTATTCATTGAACTAGTGTACAACATAGGCAGTTACTTTGCTTTCTGTAATTCCAAACTGCGGTAGCCCTGCCATGTCAATTATGGTTGCCTTCTCTGATGCAGGACACTTCACAAATATGGACAGGACTGACTGAATAATTTCTTATGTGGTCCTGGTCGTGCAACATATCTTATGGCTGCTGGCAGCCAGCCGTACAATAATATGGGTTGTTACCCCTACTAGGTACCCACACTCCCATTTACACCAGTGATAGGTGTGGGGGCTTACCACTATGTATATTAAGCTTTGGCTTGTGTAAGACACCAAAAATGAGAATTAAATCATTGCCAAAAACTAGAGACAAGAGTCCTGTCATGTAACTTCAGAAGAATATAATAGAAAACCTGTAGATGAGGCAGAAATTAGATTGGATTTTATTTTTTTATTTTATTTTGGGTGGTGACCACTTAAACCAGGAGATTTAAACTTTTCCTTCTGCACTTCTGCTTTATTCTCTATGTAACTTCCAATATCTAAAGAAAATGAATAATTCTTCCTTCCACTAACACCATATGTGATGCATCTTTACTTTTTCACCCTGACCCCATTCTTCCAGTTTGCTGAATAAGTCATGAGTGCTTTGGCTTAAAAAGGACATAAATATCATGTATTATAATGCTTACATGTAAGGAAGTAGCATCAAATGTTGGCATTTCGCTACTTTCAGCTGTTATAGTCTATATAGATTTTTGTAATTAAAGAAATCAAACATTAATTTTGCTTGTTATACTGAACTGAGAGGAATGAGGTAGACATAAACTGGTTTGTACAGCCTTGGTATAATCCTGCACAACTCAACTAAGACTTTTATTAATTTTTTTTAATTATTTTTTTTTTTCCTTTGTTACGTTGGGAGCTTGGATCTCCCTACCTATGGACCACAGAAAATCTCTTTCATATGCTCTCTCTGGTGACTGTTAAACTTTTATCCTTTTCTGCAAATATATCTATAATTTCTTTTTATTTTTACTGTGGAAAAACAAAACAACACAAAACAAACACAAACAAAAACAGAAACAAACAAACAAAAACAAAACCAGGCCAAGAATATGAAATAAAGCTTTTGTTAAACAATTCTGTAAAAATGTATTCTGTTAGTCATAAACCTATGTTATTCTCTACTGTATATCCTACTTTCTTGTCATTTTGCTGTATTTATATCCGCCCACAATAAAGACACAGGTTTGAACTGACATGCCTTTTATTTCCTCTGCCTTAGCAACACAACTAAAGAATTTCATTTTTGATGGGAGTACAGGTGCTATAAACATCCCATGACTCACAGGTCCCACTAATTGAGGAAAAAAAAAAACATATTCTAAAGGATAAAGAGGTTCCTTAAAGAGGATACTTACTATTCAAACTGGTTGAATAATCTCTGAACACTTTGTGCATAAATTGTTCACCTTGCAAATGTATTTTTTAATCATAAATATTCAACAAATTGCTCTGAGTAGGCCATTTTGAGTCTGTTGACTGTTAACAAAGCAGTTGTTTTTACTTACTCAAAATGTAGTCTGTTTTGTGTGCTTTACCATGTTTCTTTTTCTTCTTTTAATGAAGAATCTTTAAAGAAATTACATGCTACATATCTGTCACAGCCCATGCATTAAGAAAATTATTTGCATGCTGTGCAAACAAACCTCATTCTATCACAAATGTTTTATGGAACCTGAATACTAAACAAATTGAATAAATTTTAATTGACAATAAAAATACTTATGGTTCTTTATTTTATGTAGATTTTCCAGTTATCTAATCTATCCTCCTCTTTTGCTTAATTGTTCCGATTCTTGTTGAAGTGGTGGTTCTGAAGAATGTTGACTACTGCTTATTTTCCCATTTTATAAACAAACACCTTCTTGAAATATACTCCAAGAGAATTAAGAATTCTTGTGTCTGGATTCTGCAACAGAAAAAAAACAAGAGGGGAAAAAGTGTAGCATTTAGTCTTAAATACAGAGTTTTGTTGTTCTTATGTAGGATTTGGTGGGGGCTTTTTAACTTGCATTACACCAACAGTTCCTATCTTATAGTGCCCTTCAAACTGTGGTCTGCAATTTCCACAGACACACTATTACATATTTTTTTAAAAGTCTAGAAACTGAAATAATTTCATAAATTAATTTTCTTCTTAAAAGTTGTGCATCATCTTTTCTCAGCTTTTATAGAGATAAACAGATGTTTTGATAAACCAGTAGCATAAATCCAGATGCCAGTATCTCCCTCCGCTGGCATTCACAGAGATAAAACACCATTCAATTTTTTAATTTAGAATAAGTATGAAATTCTAGATTTAGGCAGTCAAAAAGAGATGATTATCCTGCTGTATTCAGCACTGGTGTGGCCCCACCTTGAATTCTGTCTGCGGTTCTGGGCCCCACAATTTAAGAAGGCTGTGAAGGTGCTCGAATGCATCCAGAGGAGGGCAACAAAGCTGGTGAAAGGGCTGGAAGGAATGTCCTATGAGGAGTGGCTAAAGACTTTGGGTTTATCTAGCTTGGAGAAAAGGAGGTTGACGGGCAACCGCATTGCTTCCTAAAGCTTCTTGAGGAGAGGAAGCGGAGAGGGAGGTGCTGATCTCTTCTCCCTGGTATCCAGTGATAGGATACATAGGAATGGTTTGAAGCTGCACTGGGGAAGGTTTAGACTGGACATTAGGAAGCATTTCTTTACTGAGTGGGTAGACTAACACTGGAATAGCCTTCCTAGAAAGGTGGTTGGTGCCCTAAGCCTGTCAGCGTTTAATAGGCATTTGGACAATGCCCTTAACAACACGCTTTAACTTTTGGTCAGCCCTGAAGTGGTCAGGCAGTTGAACTAGATGATTGTTGTAGGTCCCTTCCAACTGAAATAATCTACTCTATTCCAGTTGAAGCTATTCTATTCTTCCTCCATGTTTTTACCAATATATTTCTGTATTTTGATAAAAACCACTGCTTTCCCCATGTCAAAAAAATATTTTATTTTAAATCCTTTTTGGGGAGAAACATCAATTCTTTTGACACTACAAAATGTGAGATAGTCCCTCAGAGAAGTGAGAAATCAATGGAATAAGAAATTTTGGGTTCCTATTATTTTTGCACAAAATGTGACTGTCATTAAAGATGAAATATTTATTTTTTTTCCCAAATAATATTTGACAGAATGTATTTGGGATTTCAGTTTCTCTTTTCATATGTTTTACACTTCTTCTTCGAAATACAGATATCTTCTATTTTTCATCAGATCAATGGTGATGTTACTGTCATACTTGGAGGATTCATTGTGACAAAGAGACCACACTTTATTTTATATTACAACCATGTAATTCCAGTACCATGCTACTGCATCTGAAAATCTCAAATGAAGACACTGCAACTCACTGCATAGAATGCTGAGTAAAAGTCCTCAAACGGAGAACAAGGATATCCACATATTAAAAAAAATTTCATTTACTTTACTTCTACATGAGATGTTCACGTGTCTGTGAAACTGCCAGAATGATGACGAAATGTCTTCCAAAGGCCACTTAAGAAGTTTGAAAGCTCAAAGTGGAAAAATTTGGTCTAGTTCTAGATACCTCCCACTATGAGTGTTTGTGTTATTTAAGCAATAAGATATGACAGACCATGCAGCAGTGCTGATTAATGGACGCCTTGGGTGTGTAGCGAGGCATGAAGTGAAGCTGATGCAAACAAGAAGTGCATTAATCACAAGTTCAGAATTCTGAAGTATCATATTGTCACTCTGTAATGAACAGGCTTTACATATTGAAAATATATATTTTTTTTATGCTTATTTTTAGTGTTGTCATATATACTAAAGTTTTAAGGCTGTTTTTTTCCCCTTTAAAAATGTGAATTATACAAGAAATTTGGAAGCTGTTTACTAGTTTGCACAATAGCCACTTTAAATTGCTAGAGGCTAAAGTCTTCAAGGGACTTTGAAAATGTATTTTTATATATATTTATATATTGCAGTTCTACAATATGGATTGTATTTGTGTAGAACTTGAAAAAATGAAAATAAAAAAGACCCACAACCTCTACTTATGAGATCTTTCTTTAAGAAAAGGATAAATTTGGCAGTATAAAATTGGCTGGTAAAGCAGCAGCAGGAACCTGCCTTTCACTTTCATCACCTTGACTGTTCTTTCTTTTTACTTATGTATACCTTTTATCTTACTAGCAAGTTATACATCATGTTTGATTGTCATGCCTCTGCTTAATGAAAATTATTATATATATCTTACCAACAGGAGGGGAACAAAATTGATTTTTTAATCAGATAATTTTAATATCTTAAGCTTTTAGTCACACTCTAGGGAGATCGTTATGCTTTAAGCCATTCTGGGCATTTTTTTAATGTTTATCTATTAAAGTCTCTAAATAAGAGCCTCCTATGCACCTTCTCATACACAATTCATGTAAATATGTATACTATTATCTTCATACTGTCTACCCCTAAAACATAACTACAGTTACAGACCACAGAAAAGGTAAAGGGTCTTTAAATTAAATCTGTCTCGTTCCTGAATGATTCAGAAAATACTGAAAAGCTGAACTTTTCCCAAGCATTTGAGTATTCAAAGGCCAAAGTCTGTGCAATGGCTCATGACACCTTCATTCTAAAAAAGTACTTCATGATTGTGGAAATGTAATGCTCAAAAGTGCAGCTGGTGATACGCATGATATGTTTTATGTAATAATGTCCACAACTCCACATAGTGTCTTCTTACATTCAGCTCATGACATTTTCTGATGTTTTCCTTCTTATAATTGAGGCATTTCTGTGTCATACAAAATGTATTCCTTTTATTCCTGTTCCTTAGTAATGAACTATGGGATTTGAAAATATCCAAAAGAAGATTACGTTTCTAACTGATAGCACATCTGTGTCATTTATATGTTCCTGTGTGTACCAGAAAGGTTATAAGTCAACATAGAGTTCTCAAGAGAAATTACAGTAGATATTGCTGAGGTCACAAAGATCACCGCTACGGCAAGACATTAATGCTGTATTAGGAGAATATATCAGGATTCTTTTATCATAGTGCTGATAGTTTTGGTTTGACCCATCTTGCCCCTCGACTGTACAAATCTTTTTCTACAAATACTTCTTTCCCATCCTCCTTCCACTTAATGCCCGTGTTTATGTATTAATTTTTATATTGTCTGTCTTAAAGATGAATGCTGCAAGGGAACTTAGAAATTCTCTACAAGCACTTCAACAAAGAGTAATTTTCTGTCAGTACATAGCTTAGCTAACGTTTTTGTCTTGGAATCCATTTTAGAAAACACAGTTAACTAAGTAATTTATTTCATTTTAAGTGGGGTAGAACAAGATTCACCACATAAAATGTATCAATTACATACAACTCTGAAGCAAATCCACTGTTTAAAATGCAGCTTTGTCTAGCTGTATTCAAAATTTTCTCAATTTTCTTAGACTTTTAAGTATATTGCCAGTTGCCTTCTTTTAGTGCTGTTGATTCAGTTCACCCAGAGTCATTGAAGTTTCTAACCCCAGTAGTCCTAACCCAAATAACTACAGAATTATCTTAAATTTATTACATTATTAAAATTTTAGTATATTTTTCAGCTTATATTTTCTCTATTTTCTTAACCTATTCTTTTTAATTGTACCATGGAGTTTGGAGGCTTGAAGGCAACTGAAGATGCTTACAAAAAGTCAGCTTGCATTTAGAGTTATGATGCTTTCTGAAACTTCGATGGACCCAAGAATCTGCAACAGCAAAAACTGTTTGGCAAACTCATGATAAAATCGTTTAGTGAGCTTTGGTCCTGTCCTGTCTCATGCGCCCTGTCACAAGATGATGCCTGTTCATGTCAGGGTTCATGGGCTCCTGTAGGGTAGATATGTATTATGTCAATGGGAGAAAAAATATATTTATATAAATATATATATATATGTATGTATATGTCATGACTATTAATTCAGCTGTGTTTTGGGGACTGTATTTATGGTTTCTATATAGCATATTAGCTAGGGACAGAGGTCCTATTAGAAGGTTCTATAATATTAAGGCACAATGGCATGTGGTACAGCGAAGATGTCTGAACACACTCTGACTGAAATACAGCATGGATATAACTTGTGCACCCCGTACCCTCAAAATCCTCTAATGCTACGTCACAAAACTTGTGACGCTCATATGCATTGTCAGGTCACATCCAGAGTAGGCAGCATGTACTGTTAGATTGATGCTGATAAAAAATTGCTCTTCTGACTTATGGTATAGCCACATATTGTCTCAGACACTCTGAGCTGAAAAATATACATGAGGAAGTTTTAGGTCTTAGGGCCATGGAAGCACAAAATCGGGCTTAAAGGCTTACAAAATCAGGCTTTGTGTTCAGCATTATATAGAGTTGATAAGGTCTCTCTATACTTCTTGGTGTCTGGACTGGAGATTTCATTGCTACAGTTAGTAAAGGTCTTCTGACACATTATTTAGATGGTCACTTCCACTGATGGTTAGTTTGTTTCTTGCAAATCAACGATATAGATATTTCATCTGATTAATTTTTTTATTTTAGGGCGAAAAAGTGCAGTGACACAAACTAAATGAAACTGTAACCTAAAATACAAGATAGTGTATTAAAGCTGGTGAAATTTTTATTATATCCTAAATCCTGTCAAGGCACATTCATCAGCTTCCATTTTGTTACTAATCTGAAAAAAAAAAAAAAAAAAGTTTAAAATAATATTATTAGGAAACATCAGTATTATATAAATTACATGCACCAAAAATAGACTATTTCAATATAGATAAACATGTTTTATCATATAAAGATAAGAATAATAGAGACTTTTCAAATCTTATTTTTAAAAAACTCAAGGCATTTGTGTTAAATAAGCAACAGCGGACTACTAACTGCAAACAAACAGTTTGATTTTGTGATAATTTCATAGGTGGGCAATTTCTATATGGTTTTAAAATGAGGATTTGATTTTGAACATAAAAACAGAGACACTGAGACATCCAGTCACACTACCAACTCTTGTATTCATAGAATCTAAATATAACGTCCATCTTAACCTTTTAATGTCTTCTTCTGGGAGATTATCTCACATTTAAAAGATCCTAGATGTAAATCTGCAATCCAGTCAGATAGTCCTTTAGTAGCTGGCCTAGGTTTCTCCTCAAGTTTCCAGCTCTTTGATCATTTCAAAATCTGAATCTTTTGTCTTTGCTCTTTTTCATTGCCTACTTTTGGTTATTCTTGCTGCTCTTCTTCATCTCTTTTCATTTGCTAATGCAAATCATCTGAAGTAGAGGACCAGACCTCTTACTGTACTCGCACTGGAGGAAACATGGTCGATTTCTGCAATGGTAAAGCTTTGTATGTATGTTTGTTCTCTACTAAGCTCCTAGTAATTGCTAATATCCAGTTATGCTTTTTGACTGCTTTCAGTCCCTGCAACAGTGTTTTGTTGGAACTGTTTATATGTCTAAGATCTTTTTTGTTATAAGTACTTCAGGACTTTTAATTTGTATTCAAAGATTTGTTTATATGTGTACATCATTGGCATTTGTCAATGCTGAATTTAATTTCATTTTATCTTTACAAATGTGAATTGGATTTTTATCTTGGCAAATTTTGTCATGACTTTCTACTTATTTTGACTTTTTTAGTATTTTCAAGAACAAAAGCCTTAGAACAGGTCACTGTAGATCTCCCTCCCCTGGTGACCTCCCTACACTGTGAAAGCGGCCTAACTATTACTATCCTTGATTTGCTATTTTCTAAACAGTAATTAACTTGCAAGATTAACGGTTTCCCCCCTTTATGCGTTTATGCCCCTTTATGTGTTCAGTTTTGGGCCCCTCAATACAAAAAGGACATTGAGGTGTTGGAGCATGTCCAGAGAAGGGCTACAAAGCTGGTGAGGGGTCTAGAGGACAAAACTTATGCAGAATGACTGAGGGAGCTGGAGTTGTTCAGCCTGGAGAAGAGGAGGCTGAGGGGAGACCTTATCACCCTCTACAACTACCTGAAAGGAGGGTGTAGAGAGGTGGGGGCTGACCTCTTCTCCTTGGTGACAGGTGATAGGATGAGAGGAAATGGGTTCAAGTTATGTCAGGGGAGGTTTAGATTGGATATTAAGAAACATTTTTTCACTGAAAGGGTTGTTAAACATTGGAATAGGCTGCCCAGGGAGGTGGTGGATTCACCATCCCTGGAGGTGTTTAAAAAAAGGGTAGATGGGGTACCATGGGACATGGTTTAGAAGTGTTTTTTTGTCAGGATAGGTTAATGGTTGGACTTGATGATCTTAAAGGTCCCTTCCAACCTCAGCGATTCTATGATTTTATGATTCTATGATTCTATGCTTTTGTTTCTCTATAACTTTTCACTGAAGAATTTTAAGTACCCTTGAGAAAGCTAATTAGATTTTGACTCCATCGTTCTTGTCCACACACTTTTTGACTCCTTTAAAAATGTTTCACATTCAGACTTTCATTTATAAGAACCATATTGACTTTTCAATAACATTATTATTAACTCTAAGGACCACAAATCTCATTCTTTCATTTTGCATTAATTTGATTTGTCTTTACGGTTAGCATTTCAACAGGTCCTCCTTAAAGTGCTTAGGAAAAGAAAATAAAAATCACCCTCCTCCTCTCCTCCGAAGAAACCAGAAGAAACATGTTACCTTTCACTCTATGGTACTAGGGCAGTTATAAATGAGAAGTTATTACTACATTCAATTTTGACAGTTTAGCTATTTCATACTCAAGTTTCTTTACAACTCTTAGGGGAATACCAGCTGGCTCTATCAGTTTGTTAATGCTCATTTTGTTGAGTTGTGCTGAAACCTCTTCCATTCACACTTTACTTTCAGACACACTTTGTGATGAGCCTTCTGTGAAGAAAGGTTCTGGTGTGGAAATGCCTAAGATCTCTAGCAACTGACACAGATGTGAAAGAATAAACTACTTTTCCTTCTACTCCTAAATTTTTAGGCACTTCCTTTACTCTGTCATGGTTTATTGACTCCCTGGAAGGCATCTTGTATTAAAAACTTTCTTGTTGTATTTTTTTCATTAGCAAGGTGTTCCTCACTTTTTTTTTTTTTTTTTTTTCGTG
>VXBH01008207.1:2581-14234 GCA_013400035.1 Rynchops niger
CCCCTCCCGGCCTGCTGCCCTGTCGGTCATCCTCCTCCTCTCTCCCCTTGGTGCCCGCAGCAATCAGGACGACTACCAGCTGGTTCGCAAGCTCGGGCGGGGGAAGTACAGCGAGGTCTTCGAGGCCATCAACATCACCAACAACGAGAGGGTCGTGGTGAAGATCCTCAAGGTGAGTGTCCCGATGATGGTGGAGGGGCTTGCGGTGGCTGGAACGCTAGGGAGAGAGAATGGGGGTTAGGCAGGGCCAAAGGGCCGTTGGATCTCCTCCTTCACCCCAAAACTCCCCTCGTCTCGTTAAGAACGTTGGGACGGTCGGGTTGGAAATGGACGTGGTGTCCCATGTGCTGTAGCGATGTTTTGATGTCTCCACCCCTCCTGCCCTGCATAGCTCTGGGCTGAGAGCTCCTCTGGAGGAGGAGAGTGGCGAGTCCTGACATTTGAACAGCGTTGCATGTGCTGCCCGCGTTTGGTAAATCGTATCTGGCAATGCCTGTCTA
This sequence comes from Rynchops niger, assembly GCA_013400035.1. Taxonomy (NCBI): domain Eukaryota; kingdom Metazoa; phylum Chordata; class Aves; order Charadriiformes; family Laridae; genus Rynchops; species Rynchops niger. The sequence goes on from VXBH01008207.1 coordinate 3,082, forward strand.
AAACAGCCCAGGGACTGCCATGTCAACAGGAATGTGAAGCCTGGAGGGGGGAACCCTTCTGTTAACCTCTAGACATCTGGCGTGTGGCCTTTTCAGAGCCAGGCCGTGGGATGCTCAGCAGTCAAAAAAGCAGGCAAAATTTTATATTCAGCCTTTTAGAGGGTCTGACGTGGAAACGAACTTCACTGCAGGCAGGCCAAAAACACCGCGGAAACTTGAGGAGACTGAGTGAGGCTGGCTGAAGTTTGGCGGCGTTGGTGGCCTGTATTCTGGTGTGTTGACCCTGGTGGGGTCGGGCTGCGGGGACCTTTGTGCAGCAGTAACAGGTTGTCGTTGGGGGTGGCTGAATGCACGGGTTAGCCACTGCAGGGCACGACGTAGTGTGTTCTGGCGTTGAAGCAGCAGGCCCACAGCGAGCTGTGGTAACTGTCCTAGCAGCAGTCTGCGTTGGTGATCAGGGGGTAGGCAGGGGGTGGTGAACCAAAAAAAGGTAACTGAAAAGTTAGAGTAGAGGTGCTTTTGGTTTTGGCTTGGCTGACACTTGCGGCTGTCACTTGTTGGACTAGCAACACATGTCACTTGTTCCCCAAGAGCCGATGTCTGACCACGGGTGCTCTAAGAATTTGGATACACGTGGGTTTTAAGTAGGGGCAGGCAGGAGTTTCTGCTATGAGAGAGTAGTCAAAGGTAGCCAGCGCAGAGCTGGGTTTTACAGCAAGGTGGCTTGTGGCTAGGCTGGGGATGCCGTGCGCTTCTGCACGCTGCTCTGCAGCTCCTGCTGGTCTCTTCAGGGCTGCTGTGGTTTGTTGAGACCCCAGATCTTGTCCCACGTAGAAAGGCACCACGAGGCTGAGAAGAGACTGCAGGGAAAGTCATCAGAAGTCTTCCTCCTTGGCTCTTCCCAGCCTAAAGAGCCTCCCCTGGAGCGATGTTCCTCTCCCTGTGGCAGCCGAACTCTGTCACGTCTAGGGAGCCTGTCAGCGTTGGACTGTGAGTCAGCTGGCAAGAGTCATCTGGGGGTGGCTGGGTGCTCCTTCTCCTTGGGGCCTGAATGCGTTGCTTTAATGCCCCAAGAGCAGGGGACTGGATTGTCCCAGATTGGAAGGGATGGTGTTGTCACCGGTTCCCCTGGCTCCCCCCACTTGTATTAACATGCAGACGGCATTCCTGCGAGTGAGCAAGGAAAAGCAGAAAGTCCAGATAACTAACGATGAACTTTCTTCTCCAGAAAGTGGCTCAGTGAAAAGTGAGTTTCAGAGCACCATGGTGTGTAGGTTATGAAAACCTGTGAAGTGTGGCAATAACATCGCTCTGATCTGTGGAAAGTGCCTCTGGTTTCCTGTAGCTAGACTTAAACTGAATTGCGAATGTAGTTACATATCCCTCCAGTGGAGCCCTAGCAAAGAGGCTGGGTCTCTCTGCTCCTCCTGCTTCAGGCTGGATCCTGTGAGGTGGGAAACGCAACCAAAAGTCTTCGGGTTTTTGTGTGGCTGGAGGGGTGGGACAAAGGGGAAGGCTGTTGCTGGGCGATGGATGCGGCTGTTTAGCGCAGTTGCTCCTTCCTCTTTAAGGGTTTTTTGAAAAGACAATTTACGTGATGTGTTAGAGTGATTTTTTTTTTTTATTATTATTAATTTTTATTTATTTATTTATTTTTAGCAAGAGTCACTGTTTTAATATCTGCACCTCATGGGAGGCGACTGGTGTCTCTTCCCAGCCTGGCTCTTTGAAGCAGCTTATCCTTACTGAGCTCAAGTTAGCATGCAGCAAGTACTTCCCCTGCCTTTTTTTCTCCCCTTCTTTGGTGTTGTGCTACCTGAACATCTTGTACCCTCCTCCAGAGAGGTCAGGAAATTTTATCACCCTTTCTCTGCTGCAGAACTGAGCCACAGAGATTTCCTGTGTGACTTTGGGCAAGTCCCTTAGCCTCAACAAAGCTGAGACTAGAGCGTAGGTCCTAGTCTACTGCTGCAGGAACAGATAACTGCTTTTCCTCTTCTGGCAGCCACTTGCCTTGTTTGTTTAAGTGCCCCATGAAGACTTTAGCATTGGACGAGGCCGGGGAGCTAATGGCTGTGATTGGTATCACAGCGCCCCAGGCCTTTTGGGCTTGCATAAAGCAAGGTGCCCCATTTCCCGGGCCAGTACCCAGCATTGCCTTTCTGTTCTGCACTCCCAGGAAAATTCTGCAGCCCTTTTAAAAAAAGGCAAACAAAGCAAGCAGGTTGCTTCTCACTCCGCTGCAGCAAGACATCAAGGCACTGCGTAGGCCAGTTTGCGCAAAGCAGCAAGGCAGAAGCCCTTGTTTGCCATGCAGACACCCCATGCCAAGCATCCTCCAAAAGCTTTTATCTCGAGAAGCGAAGCAGAGGACAACTCCCCGCCTTTTCAAGCTGTTCAGGGAGCAAAGATTGAGCCAAAAAAAAAAAAAAAAAAGCCGTGGGGCTGAAGTCATCGTGATAGGTAGTGGAGGACTCCGCACTGTGCTGACCTTCCTACCCCTCTGGGGTAGCCGGGCAAGGAGTCAGCCAGGAGCTGTGCTCCTGCAGTGCCCAGCTGGTATAGGAGGCTACTGTGGGCTTTTTGATACGGCTGGCCTCGGTACAGCTGTGGCCTTGATTCCTGCACGCGTAGGGGAGGGCCAAGCCAAAAAGAGGAATGTGTGAACGTGTCCTGTATGGGCTTTTGTGTCTTGCTTAACTTTAATGCTAAGGTTTGACTCCCAGGATGAGGTCTGACATTCCTCGGCATCTAGAAAGGAAGTTTAAGACGTCTTTGTTTTCCAGTGAGTCGTGTACCGTCTACATCCTATGCAGGTATCTAACGTACAGCTCCGCTCTTTCACATCTGACCACATAGATTTAGATTTTCAGTGGGCTGCTGAGGTCAGTCTGCAACGTTTGGGGTGTCTCTTCGGTGAACTTCTCATTTTGCTTTTCCGCTAATGCGGCTCCAAAGTGTCTGCCAGTCCCCTGGTGTGCCTTAAAAGGGAATCCTCTGTTCTGGGGTATCAGTGTTCCTGGGGGATGTGAACAGCATTGCAAGTTGCCACTCTGAAAGCCAAAGATAAACTTTCCACGTTGCTTGTAACTTTCGTGGCTTATCCTTTGTGGCAAGAACGCTGCTGTTAAAGTTACCTACAGTTACGGCTGTTTGTGAGCCTCGGCTGTTCCGCAGCATCCCTCACAGCCCGTTGTCATGTACCGGTTACTGCCCTCGGAGTGTCTGCTCGGTACGGAGTTTACAGCATCCATGTTGTCAGCTCTGTGCAGGAGTCTTCCTGCCTTCCTGATGCCCGTGTGCGTCTATGTAGGCTCTGGTTGCCTGCGAAGCGTTGAACCCGTCGCGTAAAGAGGCTGTTTAGTCTCCTTGTATGGTAGCTATCTGCATAGGCACAACACGCAGGCGGAGGTTAGGGGGAGAAGAATGCAGTTACATGGAGAGGGACCAGCGAAATGGAGGCTCTGCAGCAGTGACGAAATAGCCCCTTTCTCCTTTGGTGGCTTTTGTCCCTCTGCGCTGAGTCCGTGGACTGGAACTTTCAACCATGTACGTGGTTTCACAAGTGCATTCTTGTTTGTTTGGCTTTGGTTCTCCCTTGTTCCCCCTTTTGGGCTGCGTGAACCCTCCAGAGCTGCTGCTCATAGCCGGCACTGCTGCAAGGGCCTTCCAGCCTTGAACTCAAGTTGTCGCTCTGGGAGCTAGAGAACCATTTTTGGGGAGGTAGCCCTGTGGGTCTGGTTAAAGTTTCCTTTGTCACTAAGAGCTCTAGAGCCCGCGTAGATCAGCATATTCTAGATGGGGGCCGAAATGACTCCCGTGCTGGTGTGCAGAAGGGATTGCACGGGGAAATAGGACTGGGTGATGTTGGCCCCTCAGGCTGGAGCGTTTGACTGCATCGGTGGCCTTCCACCAAAGCCGTTCAATGCCTGTTCCTGGTAGCTCTCTGTGTCTCTTGCTCCTCCCGCCTTTGCATGCACTGAATCAGCTCTCCCTGGCCCACCTCCTCCTCTGGCAGTCTTGAAATGAGCCCTTTTGCAAGAGTGCCGGGTACACGGCTCTTCTCTTTGGAACACCAGTTGCCCGCACTGAGCTTGGCACAGTTGGCTGCTGGAGTCCAGCCTTGTTTGGAGCAGAGACCGGCTGAGACAGTAGCGGGTGTCTCGCAGAGGCCGGGAGATGCAGCTGGTAACTCTCGCGGTGGTGCTCTAGCACCAAGGAACTGGTGAGCTGCGGCTCCTGCGAGGAGGAGGGTGAGTTACGGCACTGCGGCCCCTCGCAGCAGCCGGGGGCAGAGTCCGAGTGAAAGATTCTCATCCCTTGCGGTGGTAGCGGGGGAGATCGGGGCTTGGTCCTTGTCCGTCTCCCTTTTAGTTGACTGCAGAAGTCTGTTTTGGGGGGAGGAAAGGCATTACGAAGGAAAGAACATCACTGCCCTCAAAACACCTGCTGGTATATTCTACTGAACTTAAATAAAAAAGCAAAAGCGCTTTCTTAGTTTCAGGGTAGTTTGTTTTTTTTTTCTTTTCCTCTCCTTTCTTCTAAAATTCAAGAGCAGCTCGGGAAAGTTTGAATTCCCATAATGGAAATGGTAAGATGCGAACGACCGACAGAACCTTAACACAAGTGGGTTACTTGATTTTTGTAGCTCTTTTGAATCCGATCGTTTGGTTTCCCAGATGATGTCTGGCAAAATAAGCGCTGCCGCTCTGAAGCCAGTTTTGCTGTTGAGCAATTGGCATCGCACTTTATAGGCCGATTATTGTGGTCCTTTCGATAATACTCGCCAGAGACGAATAAGCTTCTAGTGTCAGCTTTTGAATGTTTAAAGCCTGTCATAAGGATGCTGCTCGAGCCTTTTGCTGGTCCTGGACGTTGAGCGTTGAGATTTCCCGGCTCGTTCACCGGAAGCATCACGGTGTTTGCAGGCTACTGAGGTTTGGCGAGCAAAGACTAGATCTTTTTCTTTACAGGATGGTGGAATAAATTACTTCAGTTTCTCGCGGATTTGTATTTTTTGGCTGCTGAACCTTCTCCCCTGCGGCGCTAACCCCAGTTCTTTTTCAGAGCACCTGCCGGGCAAAACCCAGCACCTTCTGTGACTCCTTCAGAGGGGCACGTGTGCTCCTCCGCTGGCGGCGTGCACGCTGCCCGACTGCCTGCTTTTGGATAACGTAAAATGCTTTTTATGCTTTGGATTTGACTTGGATTTCACGTACCTTCCTGGTCGCTCCTTTTCTTTCTCGGCGTGGAAATGTGCAGAGAACCTCATGTAACGAATTTCTTTTCTATCTTCGCTTGAATTCAAGCCACGGGGCCCCGAGGTTGTTGGGGAAGGCTGGAACTGAAGCGTCTGACAGAAGAGCGTGCTCCCTTTGCTTTAGAAACCGAGCGAAAAAGATGATTAACCAGGCAGCCATTTATTCGTTCAAGACGGGAAGTGATGGTTGCAGCCTTGTATTTAAAGGTTTATTTTAGCAAACAATATTAATTCTCTCAGCTGGTGTTTGTTGCAGCTGGACGCTTTCCCTGCTTACAAGTTCACATGATCTCGTGGAAAACGACCCAGGATCTGATCTCTCGTAGAATCATAGAATGGTTCTCTCGGTCACAAACAGGTGTCTCCTTCTGCGTCTACCTGACCGCAAAGCAACTACTTACCCCATGCCGTTTCTCACCTCCGCAGAGGGATGGCATTGCATGATGCTCCCCGATCTGGGACAGCGCAAGCCACTGTCGGTGCCTCTTCTGCCTGATTTTCAAGGGGATTGAAGCACCCTCATGGGATCCCTTTGGCTGGCCGGGTGGGAAACCTGCAGCAAAGTGTGGGCCAGCTGGGGACAGTCGCGTGAGAACGGCGAGGTCCAGCAGAGGCCGTGCTCATGCGGCTGGAGGTCACCTGGTCCCTCTGCTCTGGGCGCTCAGCCTAGCGGCCAGCCGCGAGCCGCGTGTTTTGTTTCCGCCGTCTCCAGCCACCTCGCTTCCAGTTTGCCTGAGGAAGGAAGCAATTTCCTGGGAAACTGGAAAACTGGCTTGTGAGAGACAGTCACGTTGCTCTAAGGGTACTGCTGCAGTTGAAGTAATTAAACCCCTCCCAGTGTAGACACAGTTAAACGGAGCCGTGTCTTTTAGCCCGGTTTCCTATGGAAACGAGCCTTATGCAATCCCGCTGTCTGTCAGCCTTTCTCCCTCTCCTCCCAGCCAGTAGTTTTTGCACGGGTTGGCCAATTTCAACCAAATGCGACAGAAGTCTCCAAGCTGTCAAGTTTCTACGGATTTCATGGAAATAGGTGTTTCCATAGAGCAGAGGGACTGTGTCGGAGCCTGTCTCAGAGGGTAAGGTGACGGTGAGGGTTTGACTCGTGGTGGTTGCTGGAGAATCCCAGCATGGAGGAAAGCTTTGAAATGCCTCTGCTGTGGGAACAGATGGAGTTGGAGCCTGCACCTGTGTAAGACGTTGCCTTGCAAACGCAGGCGGATCGAACTCTGGAGCAGTTAATTTTGTCCAGGTGCCTGCTCTGTTTCTCCGCTGGAAATCCACCTCCCAGGGCAGGGGGACTGAGCCGGGTAGGAAACACAACCTGAAATGCTGCCGTTCGTACCTGGTTTAATGAAATAGCCTTAAATGAGTGCTGTTAAAATAGTCTGGCTGCAAGGGCTAGTGTTTTAGGAAGCCACCCCTGCTGGGAGAGGCAGATGGTTGGAGGCCATAATAGCTTCAGTTCGTTCACATTTAATCCATGTGTGTTTGGAGTCATCATCCTTGGAGAGACAGATCGGGTGACTCTGAGAGACGGTTGTAGCAACCCGGACTTAATCCCGGTGCTTGGAGGATATGCTGCTGATCGCCTGTGGTTTCAGCAGCGTTGGGGTCTGGGGACAGGAGGGAAGTCAGCAGAGTTTCTGTGGTTGTGAGCAGTTAGCTCCGGTGCAATCCCGGCTGCGTGCTGGAGCGGTTTGCACCAACGTGCTTGGCTTGCCAGATGTAGGAGCTCGGGCTCAGTTACTGGGCAAAATCTGAGCCCTGGTGATGCATTCTTGGGTAGCAGACAGCAATGGCAGCTGTGGCTGGAGCGATGGTGTGGGTAGGAGGTGGCGTGTGGTGGGTAGGCTGATAACGGTGAAAGCTGTGCGGGGTGGAGGCCAGCGGTCGCTACTGTTTTGTCCTGCAAATCTGAAGTGGGGAAATCCTCCGTTACCCTGCATTGCTCTCTGGGGAAACTTGCAGGCAATAGCTTTTCCTCTGACGACGTCACTTCAGCCCATGGCATTTCTTCCCGCCTCATCCCTACGTACCTAGGGGTGAAAAACCCTGTCCTGACCCCTGGCTGCAGGGGGGGAGAGCGCTCTGACGATGCACTGCTTACCATCCTGCAACGAGCACGGCTTCCCATGCCCCCACCCTGCCCAGAGGCTTGCAGGGCCCTTGCCCCGGCTCGCAGCCGACGTGCCGGTAGTGTAGCCATGTGCGGACAGCCTGGCCCGAGTTCTCTGCTGCTGCAGCTTAGCAGGAAAACGTGCAAACAGCCAGCAGCTCTTACCTCTCCCTCTTGCTGAGCCAGTGTTCGCTGGAGTGTCCTCCCCTGGCGATGTCGGACATGCTGCTGTTGGCGATTACCTGCAGGTATTTCGTTAAAAAGACCATCTTTCTTCTCTCCTTTTTTCCAAAAGTCGATGATTCTGTCTGCTTGTGTCTTTTAGCAAGCGTATTGTGGGTAGGGGTAGATTTCTGGTGGAGATCGCGCAGGACATCGTTTTCCCGTCCTGAAAAAGGCGGAAACCCGTGGAAGTGACTGGAAGACAACATCGCCTGCCCCAGTGGGAGTGGTGGTTGCTATGGAAGGAGAAATGGAAATCTCGGAGGGATATCCTCCCCTACCTAGCTGATGCAAAAGGCCCTTGAAATAACTACAGTACAAAGGAAAAGGTATTTCAAGAGTGGGCTTTGGGTCCTCTCGGCTGTTTGAGCTCCCGATCGGGCGCAAGTGTGGCAGCAGAGAGGCTGCGATGCACGTCTGTCAGTAGCCAAACCGTTCAGTGAGCGCCTTCAGGACATCAGTGGCTCAGCTCCCTCTCTTTGAAGTTCCTTGGAAAACAGCTTGTGTGTGCATCTGCCTCTCTGGACGAGCAGAGTAACCGAATTACATCCTCTTAATTCCATCTTGGCCTTCTGGTACGATCAGTGCGTGTGGGCCACGCAAGGGTGGCGTCTGTCCCCGTGCTGACATAAATGAAATTAGTCCCTAATGGAGCATCTTCCTCTCGGGTTCAGAAATCCGTCCCCCTGCCCTGGCCGCTTCTCCCTATCTGTCCGACCTCCCGCTGGCTCCAGCCATGTCTGGCTACTCCCCGCGGCTGTCGGTCGCCCCCTCCCCAACGCACCCTGCCCTGTGTTGCTCCGGCTGACAGCTGCGGTAGCCTGGCTGCTGTTTTCCACAGTGGCTTTATGAGGTGCTGACGCTCCCTGTGCTGGTATCGGTGTTATTTTTGGCACTTTGCTTCAGGCTGAGATCTCATCTTTTGGCTTGAAAGTCTAGCTCCTGCCTTTTAACTTGGAAGAGAAGGGCAGGATTCGAATCCGAAGGTTTCAGCCACCTGAAGAGCCTAGAAAGACAGCATGTTTTATCACTTATGTAAAAGGCTTGTTTTCCCACTATATAAAAAGCTTCTGTTCCTTCTTCCGTCTGCTCGTACATTCCTGCGAGGGTTCTGAAACCAGGGATTGCCTTGGATTCGCCTGCAATGGGAGCACGAGTTGCCCCATCAGCGCTCTGCAGCCGTCGTGGAAGTGGGAGGCTCCTGGCAGAGGTGAGGTGGCGAGCGTGAGCTGTTGAGCTCTTGGGCTCCTTGTCCTTCACGTAGACATCTGATAACACGTGTCACTTTGGTAAGGTGCCTCGCACCTCTTTGCCATGCCCCGTTACTCCCTTCCTTACACACCGGACTGCGACGGATGGAGAATGTTTTAGAAAGCTGAATGTCTGGAGATCAGACATTCTGCGTCTTTTCATCAGCAAACCTCGCAGAATAGAGCAAGGGCTTTACCAGCGCACGCGAGATGGCTCTGCAATGCTACCAGTGGTGCAGGAGGGGATGTTCCAGCTCTGCAGTGAAGGGCTGCCAGACTCAGTGACTTGTAGCTGGTAATGCCCGCACCGGTCACTAGCCAAGGCTCATTGAAACAGTCTCACCTCTTAACCGCACCAAGCCGCCTTTCCTTTCAAGCAAGCGCAGAGCCAGAGTTGTGCTGGGAGCGGGTGAGTTCTAGAAACGGTTATTCCGCTGTGTTGAAGTGAATCCGTGGGATCAACAGAGCGTAAAAGCTAAGCCAACCCCCGAGCCCCTGCCTTGGGAGCAGCTGTTCTTTGTCACTCTGCAGAGTGATGTCCGGAGAAAAGCTTACTTTGCAAAGGGAGTTCCTGGGACTGTGCAGATTCAAGGAGGAGCCAAAAACTGTTTAAAATGTCTGCGGGCTTTAAAAGGAACCATGGTAGATGGATGCGATGGCGTGCTGTGCGGTTGGGTCTGTGCTCTTGGGGTGGTTGCAAAAGGTGTGTCCCATAATTAGGCTTAGCGGCGTCTGAGCTGACTCGAAATCTTGGTGTTGGAGAGCTTGCAGGTTGTCGTTTCATTGGAGTGAAGTACTCCTTGGGAAATGGGTTGGGATCAGGAGTAAAAAGTCGAGGAGAGAGGGGGAAAAAAAAAAAAAAAACCAAAAAGCTGAGATATGAGGTCCACCATGCTTGTCCTGTGGCTGTAAATGCGTAACGCAGGAGCGTGCTGAGATTTCCGTGCAGCAGTCCAAGGCACTTTTAACCACAGTTACCGGAGTCACAGTCACGTTTCTCTGGAGTGGGTTGATTTTTCCCCTGATGAGTGGAAAGCTTTCACTGAGGAGAGGGAGATCCTAGTTCATGCAAGGTGTCCGTCTCCTCTTTGAAGCTAAAAAAGTTCCCTTGTGAGGGTGGGAGCAGAGAGGGGAGGCGATGTGCTCCAATCAAAATCGGTGGCAGAAATCCGTGTTAATTTCTGAAAGGACTCTCACTTCTAATTTCTTTTGTCTATTTAAGCCAGTGAAGAAAAAGAAGATAAAACGCGAGGTTAAGATTCTGGAGAATCTACGCGGTGGCACCAACATCATTAATCTGATTGACACTGTCAAGGATCCCGTGGTAGGTGGCTGTGTGTCACGGTGTGTGTGGTGGGCTTGCCTCCCCGGCGGCTGCAGGCCCTGCTGCCTGACTTCTGCTCTCAGCTCAAGTTAGGTGCTGCCTGTGCCTTCGTCCCAGCCAGGGGCAAGCGGTGTCCAGCTCATGGGGGTCTCCCGAGGTGGGTTGGTTTGGGTGGGCTCGGGTTTCCCAGACTCTTTTACACCCCTTCTGTGAGTTTCCCGTGGCTAATGGGGGAGAGGTTTTGTAGCCTTACAAATTTTCTTTAAGAAAGCAGAGCCTGCAGCCTTCCGGCTTCTGCCTGGCGTCTGGAACGTTAGTATCTGCCAGGCCAATTTGGTTGTTAAGCACTTTTCATCCTTCTGGTTGCTGTCCTGCCCAGTGACCAGCGGTCATATCCTTTGTCTGCATTGCCACGGATACCCCGTTCCCGGGAAGTTCTCTCTGGCTAGCAGCTGGCTGGGATCTGTGACTCCCAGGTGGCTGGCAGCCACGGAGAGAAAATGACGCTCTGCTCTAGTGTTGGCAGCCCTGGCTGACCTTCCCCCTGCGATGGGCTGCAAGGTCTTAGCCCCTGGTGATTCCTTTTGCCTTGCCCCGTGCTGTCTCTGCTCCGTGGCACGGGGAGGAGCAGCACTGTCCGAAAGGCCGTGTTGGTGCTCACTGTGTGCAGTACGAGTGGGGCTTGCCCCTGCCTGCTGCGGGAGCAGGGCTGCATTTCTCTTGCTGTCCCGCTCCCACCCCACTCTCCGCAGGAAGCAAAAGTTTTCCCAGGTCTCTTGGAGCGACGAAAGGTCAAGGGGGTGTTTTAAACCATGACACTCTCTCTCTCTCTCTCTCTTGCAGTCAAAGACCCCTGCTCTGGTGTTTGAGTACATCAACAACACAGACTTTAAGGTGAGTCTGCCCGAGTGTGGAAGGGGGAGGCTTCCCATTTCTGTTAAGAGTGCTGTGATCTGGGGTTGTCAGATACTCGAGAGCTGG
>VXBH01008212.1:0-43246 GCA_013400035.1 Rynchops niger
TATATATATATATATATAATTCTCTTGTCTTTTCAAACCAGTTAGATACCAGAGCTGAGGAACTCTGCCTGTCACACTGATTGAACAGGGCAATAGCTGCATCGTTATTAGACTTACACGTGGCGTAAGAGACACCAAAGCCTGTTCCAAAGAATAAGCAGCCTACAGTACAGATAAACATAGCAAAATATTTACTTTAGCAGTATGGTCAAGGAGAACAGCATTTATTAAATAAATGGATTGAAGTCATTAATCAACAGCAGCATTAGACTAATCTCATTATGCCACTTGTTCGTCACCTTTTTTTAAAAGAAAAAAAAAAAAACAACAAACCCAAAACAACAGGACGTAACCATGATCAAGGAAAACAAATATGTTTCATTCATCAATGACAGCACATTTAAAGGATTTGATGAGCATCAGGAAATGAAGCCACAGCAGAGAGGTCTCACAAAGACCGTCACTGGGCTATGATTAATTGATAACAACCTGGCAGCGCCCTTATTCAAGTCTCCTGTAAGTAGTAAAGTGGGGCTACATGTATACAGTTTAGCTATTAAACTACGTACCTTGTGCCCTAGGTGATATATTCTGAAATTAAAAAAAAATAGCTTTTCTTAAAACCACTCTTCATTAACATTTCAATTATGTTGGGCTTTCCTACTATAGAAAAAGGTTTTTCCATATTGCAAATGAGTGCAAAAAAACCTAAGCAAACTTCATTTGTTGCCAAACTGAGTGAAGTCAGTATTTCTGTTTCATTGGAAGTAGCTTCTGTTGAATTTCCTACGGTCACTGCAGCTGTAGAGCTCCATTTATAGCCCCTTTGAACTAACGCATTACCTGTACAGAGCAACACATAGTAGGTGTTTATCCCACAAACAAATGCGATTAACCTATTATGTCACTTTGCAAACAGTTAAAAAAAGCAAAAAAGCTTGCTAATGTCAGTTCCCCAGCACCTTTATTTTGCTTTATAACGTGAGAAAATATTTTATACAAACAAAATTGCAAGGGACCTGAGTGAGAGCTGAAGAGCGGCCACACCGGATCAGGCCAAAGAGCTCCCCAGCCCATTACCCCTCCCCAGCAGCGACCCGAAGACAGAGAGAATCATAGAATCAGAGAATCGCCTGGGCTGGGAGGGACCTTTCAGATCACCGAGTCCAACCATCGACCTGACTCTGACAAAAACCATCACTAACCCACGTCCCTCAGCACCACGTCTGCCCGGCTTCTAAATACCTCCAGGGATGGTGCCTCCACCACTGCCCTGGGCAGCCCGTTCCAATGCTTGACAACCCTTTCAGTGAAGGAATTTTTCCTAATATCCATCCTAACCCTCCCCTGGCGCAACTTGAGGCCGTTCCCTCTTGTCCCATCGCCTGTTCCTTGGGAGAAGAGACCGACCCCCCCTGGCTACCCCCTCCTTTCAGGGAGCTGCAGAGAGCGAGAAGGTCTCCCCTCAGCCCCCTCTTCTCCAGGCTGAGCACCCCCAGCTCCCTCAGCCGCTCCTCACAGCACTTGTGCTCCAGACCCCTCACCACCTCCGTTGCCCTTCTCTGCACCCGCTCCCGCACCTCCGTGTCTTTTTTGTGGTGAGGGGCCCAAAACTGGACACAGCCCTCGAGGTGGGGCCCAAAGGAAGAGCAAAACCAGCACCGACATGGTCTAGTCCCCTAAATCTCCTCACCTCCATCTGTTTTCAACTCAGATACTTTTCAGAGCATAATTTGTTTGGTTTCTATGTATTTAGAAACCACACGGGAATTATCTGCCACTAATATTTTCAGTCCCGTAAACATTTAGCATCTACCTCATCTGGCAAGCAGTTTTACAGGTCTGCTCCCTGCTCGGAAAAAGAGCAGCTTGTGTTTTTCTTTACAATTTTATATATCTGCCTCTTATTAGCTTAACTTGACATTCCTGTAAGAGAAAAGGAATCTCTGACCCCTGTTCACCCTCTCCACAGCTCTTGTGATTCCACAAACCTCATTATAGCCCATTCCCATGTTTTAACCAGTTAAACTGGTTAACCAGTTGCTGCACGAAACAGGTACCTGGTCTCTACATTACGTTTTGATATGACAACCGCATACTTTGCATGGGAGTAACTGAAGTCTCCCATGGCGTTTCCAACCCTCCTGCCCTTTCTGATCTTTTTAAGTGTTACCATCTTGACAGGGTGGTCAGAAATACAGACCCACTTCTATGGACTTCTCATATACCACCCAAAAAACCCAAGACACTTAACACATTGTTATTGAAGGTGTTCATCTATAAAAGTGTTCCTCTAGGGATGTGAAGCGGAGAATTGAGCACCTAACATGGTAAATATTAAAATAACGCCGTTAAGTTTCAAGACTATTTTTTGAAAGAGCATGGATCAATATGTGTTCCTCAGCATAAGCTCACACCTACAAAAGAACTCAGTTTCTTACATGTTAGTTTTTAATTCAGGAAGCTATTAACTTCCAAAGCTTATCTCCGCAGTAATCTGACTAACACTCTTTCTCAGTGTCTCGCCTTTCCACTCTTATTTTCCCTTCTGCCTTTCAGCAGAGCTCCCTGTAAACAGGGTTAACAGCCTCTTGTTTTCTCTGTAATGGGCATGTCCTAATAGTCACTGCAAAGGCTATATCAATGCTATCAAGAATGACTTGAAATTAAGCTTTCTTAAGCTTTTCTGAAGACCTGACACTAAATCCACCACCTTGAAAAGTATCCCAGAAAAAAATGTGTTTTCTCAGGCATGTTGTATATCATTTTCAAAATCAGTACAAAAATGGAACTAGTTACTACCCTCTGCATTAAATGCCTTTTTAATATCAGTGACAACATCTACCTGATAACTCAGAAAGCTGTTTCTGGACCAGGTCTCAGGTACAGGTAAGGAACGTCTCTGACCAGGAGAAGAGAGACAACAATTTAACAGAAACAAAAGTCAAGGGCAAGAAAAGATCTAGGTTTTAGGGGAAAAAAAAATAAAATAAAATCTACTGAAGATGGTGTAACCGGCAACACATTTAAATAACCAGGATCCACCTCCCCAAAACAAAATCACGCAGATGAAGAACAGTTATGAGAAACGGCCTATTTGAAGCAAGAATAGTAAGGGCTCTGGAAGGAGGAATTCTGCCTAAGGAGACAGCTAGTGTAGAGCGTTTGATCTCACAGGGCTTTTCCCTTTCTTTACTTTTTGATTCTTATCTTGATTGTTTCACACCAGGAATTTAAAATTGGCTGAGCTGTGCATGCTGCAAATCTCACTGTTCAAACTAGAATAGGCTGAAGATAGGATTTCCCCATTTGGGAACGTCATTTAGAGAATTCTGCCTCTGCTCGTTGCGGCAGAATTCTCCACAACTGCCATCAGGAATTCATGAAAAGGGTGGGTTTAGGCTTTTTTTTTTTTTTTTTTAAAGTCAACTCACGTTTATCAATGTGATCTACGCGACTGATCAAAGTAACAAAGCCTCAAGTCCTCTAGTCTTGGTCTTTGGGGAAAAAAAGCAAACTTCTTTATCAAACTGTGAAAGACACAAAATTTACCCACACCTTCATTTTAAGATATGCCGGAGAGCTACCATCACTGAAATTACTTGTTCCTTGCATGTTTTTTGCTGCTCTGATACAGGTTTACTAAAGCATCCACACACTAGCCCAGTTTTCATTTAAAAAAAAAAAAAAAAAAAAGCTATGAATGCCTATAAATGTTAAAAAAATAAAAAAGAAAAAAAGAAAACTATGCCTCTATTTCCAGTTTGAAAATACAGCTATTTAGCTCTTTTTGTTGATGAAGAACTTATTGGAGGCCTTTTGCTGCTTTCTTTCGTGATGATGCTAACACACACTCCTTAACCAAGGAAACAACTGACAAATGCTCGAGCGAGGAATATCAAACACACACGTTGGTCAAAAATACTCCACCTCGCAGAAGCATTTCCCCTCGGTGTCAGTGGGGTCTGGTTCAACTCCAAACAGAACACTGTAGATATTATTTTAGTCACACCTACTCAGGGGTTTTTCTTGCCTCTGGGTTTTTTTTTTTTTTTTTAACCATGTTTTTTTCCCATGCTTTTCAAAGTCAGCAGCAGGATTTTTAAACGGAACACTGTGATGTATTTAGCACTTTCTAATAGATAACGTAGAATGTTTACAGCACTATGTAATAACTGCATAGAACTTGACAGCCCCATAATGATGTATCTTCCATCAGCCCACAAGTAACAACAACCCAGGTTTACAAGCTGCCGCACTTCAGAAGAGACGGTTTACCAGATCAGATAAAAACAAGGTTCAATACATATATATTTTTTGTTGCATGACGCTGCACAGCTGCAATCATTTATCAGACTTTTTCTTGTCTCTTATCATTCTTATCACTGCCCAAGGAACAAGCAAAGTCTTGGAATTACAAAGATGTCTCAAACAGTAGCACTTCTGACCCATTTAACACATAGCAATTTTTTTTTATTTTTTAATTTTTTTTTTACACCAACTTTATCCAGAAATAAATCCACTTGCCATATTCTCACAGGAATACTGCTACTAGACTGATTTTTGACGCCTTTTCAGAGAAGTCTCATTTCACCCTCCCCGACTCCACACCACAGGCACACTGACTCTCCCCCTCCCACAAAAAGGAAGAGGATGCTATTTTGCCAGCGACATTTGTAGACTAAACAAGGCAAGTTTAAGAGCAATTAGCAGTATTTGTTCTTTTGTCAAGTTCAGGTAACTTCCTTGTGGCATTTTTAACATTTAACATTGCATTTGTTAACGCAATGATTTGGAAAACAATACTAGCTTTATCTTTTTGTTCCTAATAATCTCCTGTAAAGTAGTAAAAATAAATATGAAACTACATTCATTTATTTTTGCCTGCTTATGTAGAGTTCATTTTTATTGCTTCAGTGTGTAAAGACTTTACTACAAAATTCTTAAATGACTTGGACAATCGCCAGTCCTCAAAACGACACATGCCAAAGAGTCTTACCAAACTGTGAAGATACTGGCTCCGTGGACCAGCCACAGACCACCCATGGCCTCGCAGGGCAGAGAGGAGTGTGGGTGAAGGCACGCAGCCACAGTGAAATTGCAAATATTGCACGTCAGCGAAGCAACAATAGCGTAAAGTGTTAGGAATACATGGATGAAAGCGATCTACAAAGCCTCCCATCCCTGCGTAAAATTCCACCGTCCCAGCACACACTATGCAGCCATAAACACTAAGATAAGGAAACAGCCGTGAATTCTACAGCGTAATAAACTCAGTACACGCACATATATGATGGGAAATGGAAATAGAGGGAGGTTTACTTCTTGGTTTGCAGTTCCAGCTTAGGGATTCAGCTTTTCGCTTGTGGTAGTACCTAACAAAACTGGCAATAGGGCAATTTGATTTCACACGTAACTCTCCATGTAAAAACCTCTCACGTGACACAATTTACAGAGAGAGATGTATTTGCGAAATATTAAAGGCAACATTTGCATTTCTTTTGATTAACAAATCAGAAGGATACTACTGAGGATCCAAACAGTCTGCTCACCCTTAGTTACCAGAAGGCTTGACCTGCTGAGGTCATTTCAGCAGTCATATCCGAGGCACTCCACCCAAACCCTCCTGTGGGTTTTGGGTATTTTTTCTTTTTTGAATTAACCATTTCTCACCACTAACTGTGAATTAACAAAGATATAAATCAAGTTGAAAGGAGAGACATTTCCTAAGCCTCCCAAGAGATAGTGACAGCACTGCCCTTGCTATTGCCCCATCAGCTGAATAGAATTACCCAGGTTCAGATGGACTTCACTGCGGCTACTCCCAGCCTGGACACGCGTGGGAGCGTTCCCAACACAACTCCGGCAAAGGAAAGGTACAGGCACTGCCTGAGATCAGCAGTGGAGCCATTCATGGCCAAAGAGATCCAAAAAGCCAAAATTCAGGCATGGTGGACTTAAAAATTCTGGTGAGAATACAGAGCGTAGACACTTTTGTGATATCAATATTGATTATGTTCGGAATTAACAAAGACTAAAATACAAACGCTACAGTGATTATTATTTTAACCAACTAGAACAAAACAAAAAATAAACGACACTGTCTAAAGAGAAGTGGAGCGCAGTAACTGTGGCTCCTGGTACCGTTGCCGTGCCGGGGAATCATGGCATGAGGGGAGGAGAAAAGAAGAAGAGGGAACAACACCGAAGCATTTCTGTTTATTCTTTTTAAAGAGTATTTTTCTTCATCTTTGCCAAAAAATTCTATTTAAAAAAATATACATCTTTTGTTACTCTTAATTGAAATTCTTCACTGTGTTTTGACAACAGAACCCCGCTGCAGCATCTTTGGTATGTGCGCTGACTGTTATTCTCTTAAGAAAACAAAGCTTTTGCAGCAATACAGTTTGTCTTGGACCATGTAAGGTTGAGATTAAAAGACATAGGTTGGTATCAGCCAGATCTGAGAGAAAGAGAGCAATCCAGAAATCTCCCTGATGCCTGAAACCAGCTGGTGAGTTGGATGGAGAGGGCGCACGGGCTCCGATAAGCGCCACGTTTTTTGTAAAAGCTCCTTGAGGGAAAGGCTGCATCCAGTCACACGGGAGAGCCTTCAAGCACAGGAAAGCCTTCAAAATTCAGGAATGCACCCTCAATTTACAGGAAATCACACATCGTTATTTCCACTTTCCATAGTCTAAGATATGGCTTCCTAGAGACAAGCGGACAAAAATAATTCATCACCCTCTCTCCATGTCTTTGAAAAGTAACGATGGTCAGAGTACCACCCAGTATCACACTATTTACATGTCAGAAGTTAAAACCGGCATTTCCAACTGACCAAAACCACACGCAGAGGCAATATACTCAGGAAAATGCTACTGGGTGTGCTCAGCGCTGCTTCAGCGGGACCGCTGACCCCCGGGCTGGCTGAAGGCTGCAGTGCAGGGCTGGCAGAGCCAGGGTGTCTTCTAAAGGTATACCACCTGGTAAGGTTGAGTTTAAATTTTAATTCCAAATTCCACTTAAAATTTCGGCAACCTATACCAAAACCTGATTTAAGCCACTATAATAATTGCAGACAAATGAAATATTCCAGCAATACATTAAGTTTTAAAAGAAAGCTAAACCATGGATGGAACTGCTAGAAATCACCCACAGAGCGTTCACAAAGAGCATTTATTAAAAGTATTAAGTAGTAAGCTTTTACAGGGGCATAGAAATTATTTTTAATACCCCCAACTAGTTTGTATTCAACTAGCTTCAGTACTTTGAATGTACTCTGTACATTCAAGGATGAAAAGTTTATCTGCCAATTATAAGACAACAAACCCCCACTAACTCTGAAATACTGAAGAACAAAATCAGTTCATTTCACTACTTACAAAATAGTACTTTTTCCTAGTTTTAAATGGAAAGGTTTTCGTAAAACGTCCCTTTATGCAGTACGCTGCCACAGTAAAAACAAGTGAAGATTTTGTGCATTAGATACCCGCTTTCATCTAAATGCGGTTTGACACAGTAAATAAGAAATAGAATACTATTCACCAACTTGCAACTTCATAAAAGCTCATGAAAACTCGAATAATCTGTATAAACGAAGGCTAAGTTATGTGCTTTAACAAAAGCAGAGCAAAGCAGTAAATTAGCCCGAGTGGCAAAAGAAATACCAGCTTTACTACAACAACTCAATACTAGTAGCAAATCAACCATTTTAATAGATTGCAGCACAGTTATTCTCTCGACAAAGTTTGATTTCTCTAAATCCAAAACAAAATTACAATCAATTACTTCAAAGAAGGGCTTCTGCGTGTTGATTAAATTGTTTTCACTTTGATCCACCCAGGGCCTACCAGACATTGCTTCTAGTAGTAATCAGTCAAAGGTGTAAATTAAGGCTTGAAAGACCACCTTAAAGCAACATCTATAATAAGCCTTGATATTCAAAGAGCAGTCCAATACTTTCAAAAGAAAAAGGTTTTAAATAGGGTAGCAAAGGCAGGCAGCAATATCCCTCCGTTTCTGGATGGAAGTCATGGATAACAGATTCAAGCAAAACCCCAGCAGGACATACCCACATGCTGAGGGGGTTGGTGCTCCTTCAGAAATGGAACGAGCACCCAAACGATTAAGGAACTTTAACTACTCTGTTCTAAAAGCCATGTGACAGATCAGGAGCTCTTAGACGTTGGTATTCCAGAAAACCCTGACTTCTACGCTGCTGAACAAAAGAACGTAGTTTATATAGTGATTACATCTATTACAGTTACTTGTACTGTGATGGCACTGGGGTGAATAAAAGCCCCAATGTGCTAAGCAAAGATAAAACGTACCTGTAGTTTAAGGATAAAGACAAATTGTGCAGAGAAATGTAACCCAAGGAGTGCAGAACCACCCCAGCAAAGTGAACAGGGCAGCAAGAGGAGGTATTGGGAGGCGATGGACACCCCACGCTGCACACAGCTGAACTCTCAGAAACAGCGTGTGTGGCAACGCTGCTTCTGCTCCTCAGGTCAGCCTGAACCTCTCCAACCCCACCTGAGTGCTGCTAACAAACACAGGCTTACGCTCTTCAGTGCGGGGACAGCCAGCCTCCGAGCACCCAACACAGCAGGTCTAGGGGCTACGCAGAAGGGAAAGGAGACGATCCTCAGAGGGCACCACCACCCTCCTGCAAGGCTGTGTGCCACAACGCTATCGATTACCCAATGACAGGGCTCCCGCTGGGATTTAGGCTTGAAAAAGAGAGATTTGTAATATTCTCTATGCGTTCTAGAGGAGGCCACAGAGATGATCAGAGGCTTAGAGCCCCTCCGCTGTGAGGGCAGGCTGAGAGTTGGGGTTGTTCAGCCTGGAGACGAGAAGGCTCCGGGGAGACCTTAAAGCCCCTTCCAGTGACTGAAAGCGGGAGAGGGACTTCTCACAAGGACATGTAGTGATAGGATGAGGGGGAATGGCTTCAAAATGAAAGAGAGGAGATTTAGATTAGATATTAGGAAGAAAGTCTTCACTCTGAGGGTGGTGAGCCCCTGGCCCAGGTTGCCCAGAGAACCTGTGGCTGCCCCATCCCTGGAGGGGTTCAAGGCCAGGTTGGACGGGGCTTGGAGCAACCTGGGCTGGTGGGAGGTGTCCCTGCCCCGGGCAGGGGGTGGCACTGGGGGGGCTTTAAGGTCCCTTCCGACCCAAACCATTCTGTGACTCTATGATTCATCTTTACACTTGGGGAAATCAAATCAGTGCTTGAAGAAAACGAGCAGGCACTGAGCAACGTACAGAACCTGCAAACTGCGTTCTCAAGTTCTCAGCTGTTGGAATTGCTCCTTCTCCTGTCCTGATAAAGCGCTGCTTTCTACATGAATTTTAACATATATCAGATTGTCAGATATCCACAATTTCTAAGCCTGATCTATTTTGCAATAGTCAATTTTGCAGCCTTATTTCCAGTGATTGATATTAACACACCACAGATCACAAAATTAGAAATACAGAGGTCAATATTTACACATGACTAGTCTTATCTTCTGCAGGTTTTGTGGTGGTTTTTTTGTTTGGTTGGTTTTTTTAAGTTTAGCTTTATGATTTAATTCTAATCCAGCAAACATTCAATATTTAAATAAAATACAAAATTGTATCCAGATTGTAATAATCTTCATGTAATTACACTGAGAAAGAAGGAGAGAATAAGAGGGCAATTGCCACATAGTCGCCTGTCTTAATTGTACCTACAATTATTTTTTGTATTCAGTATGCATTCGAAACCAATCCTTTTTTACTTCACCTCTATAATTCATACGCAGTAATGCCACACTCACTCTCACTTCTGCAGGCAAGTGTTCCCCGAAAGTTCACTTTGGATATAGTAAAACAACCTCAACTCATTGACAATTAACTTGTACATCTCTCCAGAAGTTTCTTTTTTTAATTCCTCCCCTGTATCCCTTCTGGAACATCAGTAAAAACCACCAATGACTAGACCAAGAGGACTGATTTTAACTGCAAACAATGTCAGAAGAATAATGAAGTTGTTCCCACCTGTATGGTGGCAAATAAGAAATTAACATAAAATACATACATTATAAAAAATAATTCTCAGAAACTCCTTTCTAAATTTAGGTTTCACTGTCTTACATACTTCAAAAATGTGAAGGACCCCAAAAGATAAATACAAACCACAAGATACTAAGGTGTAGAAATCAATAAATATTATTTAAAAAAAAAAAAATACGGTAAGTTGTACAGTAGCAAACACTGAGATAAATCAAACAGATCCTCGTACAAGAAACAAAATATGTTATAAAGCAAGCATTTCTAAACCTCCCACATCTTCAAATAGGGAATGCGGTGAAAAGAATGCACGCCAGAGAAATTGTTTTCTAGTGGGCATTCAGGTTTTCCTCATTTCAAGTAAAAACTTTTACTAAAGGAATGGGATCTCTAAGGATTCATCTCTGGCCTTCCCTACCCCCCATCATTTTAATTTTTAAAGAGCTTTCTGAAAATTCGCTTTGCATCGAGTATCACCGGTCAAGGATGCCAAAGGAAGAGGGCAGTACCCTTTGATCAGCAGATACAACCCTTTCGCCAGTTTTGGCAGGATTTTATTTATAGTACCTTTAAAAATCTTTCTATCGTAGCATCAAAGTCTCACTTCACATCATTCCTGGTTTGAAGACATTGAGGATTCGCGTTCTGCCAAGTCATTCCTTCTGTGAAGTAACTGAGCTGAGACCCTGGAGTCCCTCAGCAGAATGTGCATAAAAGGATCCAGCAAGACAGGACTGGCATCTAATTGCCACTCTGGCTCCATCAACTTGCTGTCGGATTCACTGTTCTTCAGTTCAGTGCCCAAGACATTTCCAAACAAGGCAGAATGAATCTGCCAAGCCCTGACGTACATCCACACCGCAAGGACACTTGCTGGACTGTTTCTAAGAACGGGACACCATTTGGGAAAGCTAACAACTCATTAAGCACCAGGAGAAAATCCTTTTCTCCTAGGACACCCCCGTGCCATGTAATAGAAAATGCTATTAAACAAAAATGATTGACTGCAAACAAACACGGATAATTTACTGAACAAAAAATATCTTGCAGTTAAGAGACAATATAAATTACCATATGCGGACAACTAGTATGCCAAAAGGGCAGGGGACTTGCTGCCCCACCAAAATGAAGTGGCAAATGCAGAAAGACAGTTACTGACAATATGTTTTGATTTTAGCAACAGAAATTTAAAATAATCCTAAACAGAGGATGTAATTGCCAAAAAGGAAGAAACAAACAACACAGAAAAAGAATAATCAAGACTGGAGAAAAGGAGATTATCAAAGGCACCTGCTATCACAAGAATAGAAATGAGATCTGTAGAAGCCCTGAAGGAAAAGAAACAAGAAAAGCTATAAAAAAAAAAAATCCAAGAAAGTGATCATTACTGATTTGATCATTTTGGCACACAAATAGGGATGTACTAGGGATGGTAGAGACTGCCAAAGGGAAGAAAAAAATTAAAGAAAAGGGGGAGTGGGTTGGTGTCCTGTATTCCCCTTGCCTATGCCACGCTGGGCGCGTTCCCTGTCTTTGCTGCCTGTAGCCAAATCCCGCAACCTGTTGGTTCTGCGGCGGCTGCATCACTCTCACGCCATGGCTACAGTGCTCCAGGAAAACCAGCACCGAGGCGTAAACATCTCCCTGGGACTAATGCATCATCATCTTCTAAAAGATTTCCACTGATTGCACCGTTGCTGGCTCCCGCCCCAAGACAGTATTATTGCTTTATTCAGGACAGAAAACGCACCATGGCAAACAACACAGGAGTTTCATTGCGCTTTTCTGCTCTGACCGGAGCCGTTTGCTCCATCCTGCTCCCTTGGCTGTACACACTACAGAGGACTTCCATTCCCTCCCTAAAAGATTATGTTCCCAGCATACCGGTTGATCAAATATAATGAATGTACTACTGACTTCAACAAATTAAACATGTATCTCCAAAACATAACAGTTTCTGTAACAATTTTACTTACAGAACTTAAAATTCCCATAGAAGGAGGATCCTGTTTGATGTTTGAATTCCCTACTGTAGGTATCTGAGATACAGTGTAAATACTGCTTTAAAACAAACAAAAATTCTATACATTTCTACTCATTTGCAAGATGATCAAAACCAGCGAGAAGTTCTAAGGAGAGGACTTTAACTTTGTTCATTCACCCCCTGCATCTAAGATTCCTTGAGTTCATGCAGGAATTCCCAAAGCCTTCAGAAAAAACAGAGGAGCCCGCTGGGTAGAGATGGAGAGAAAACGCATTATTTAATAACTAGAAACTACATATGAGAGACCTTTCTGGTTTTATTTTTAGCATAATGTATCTCTTGGTCGAAAGACTGTATTATAACACTGAGAGGAATGTAATGGGCAACGTATTTTAAGCATCCAGTTCTAGCAGGTCATAAAGATTGTCTCATTATCCTCCTTGGACAGTAATTGGCAATAAGAATACATGTTCTTCTCTTAGTTTTTGTTTCATTGATGAGTTGTGAGGAAAGAGAAATGCTGTTCATCCAACTTGCTGTTTATTTAATATTCAGCTTTCTTGAACTCTTCTTCTTATGCAAAGCGCAAATGCTGATGATCAATTATTTTAGCAATCATAATTCGAGCTGAAATTTTACACTCTGTAAACACATTATCATGACCACCACATTATGCGTTTGAAAAATTCCAGTTGCAGCAACCCATACAAATGAACACGCTGCATTAGGTTTACAGTAAAATGCTGTTCTGGCTAGACGTAGAAGGGGTTTTTTCGTAACAGTAAAAAGAACGAAGAACACATACATGCCGAGTACTTTTCTATGCGGTGTACAAATGCACACATTCATGCACTAACATTCATGCACTCGCTTTAAATATTAAAGTGAAAAATATTTATACCCATCTCTAACAAGAAGTTATTGCAAATATCAGATTTTACGTTTTTAAAACTAAATTATCAGATAAGATAGAGAAGTCAAAGGAGAGATGGAAAATGTTTTGTAGGAAAATTTCCTGTAAACTTCATCAGGCTGATGACAAGCAGAACCAAGTTTTCCTGAAGCAACCAGTAGATTTTTGGGAGCAATCTAGAACGCCCTCACACTTAGTGGGTGGCCTAATACATCTTGAAATGTAAGTCTATAATTAAATTAAAATTTGCAAAATTCAGTTTAGACTTTTTATGAGAACACTGAATGCACATATAATTGGGGTGCAACACAGATACTGCATTACATTCCACTGGTAAACCATAGCTTTTCAAATCAACGTTTCATGAAAATGCTTAGCAAATAGTTCGACATTTAATGCTGCAAATAATAGTAAAAGGATAAACGGGGAAAAAGTGGGCTTGTTGCTGAAGGAGGTGGATGATTTAGCGACAGCAGATGGAGATAAGGCTGAGGCTCGAATCAGGGATTATTTGATACGACCAGACCCATGGGACCAGAAGGGCTGTGTCCAAGGGTGCAGAGAGCCAATGCCGTAGCAAGGCCACCATCACGTTAGCAAGCTCCTGGACTCAATGACTGCAGAAAGGCAGATCCCATGCCATCATCAAAAAAAGGGAGAGCAGCAGAAGCTCTTGCCCCAGCTTTAGGGAGGCTTGACACCACCTGCCACAATATTCACATATCCAGTCTGGGATGTTGCCATCTGGTTGAGAGACCACCAGACGGCTGGAAACCTGGTTGGGGTCCATGGGCAGGTTAACGGATGGTTAATGGGTTCTTAGTTACTGACCTGGAGGCCAGTAACACGTGGAATACCGCAGCCATCTATCCTGGGACCTGGCCCACTCAATCATAGAATCATGGAATTCTCAATGTCTCTATCAACAACGGTTGATGGTTGGACTAGATGACCTGAAAGGTCCTTTCCAACCTACGCAATTCTACGATTCTGTGACTTAGAGAAAGCCAGGGAGCGCACTCTCATCAAGCTTCCAGATCACAGAATCACAGATGCTATCGGTTTCGGCGGGGAACTAGCAGGTACGCTTGACGGCAGGGCTGCCATCTGGAGGGACCAGGAAGCCCCTGCAATTCCACAAGGACAAGCGCAGAGTGCTATTCCGGGGAGAGAAGAGCCCTTGCACCATCCTGGGCTCCGACCAACGGCCAGGGAGCAGCTCTGCTGAGCACCAGCCAGCAGCGCCTTCTACTTGCCGGCCTTCTTGATCTTACAATGGTTTATTCTGTCTATTCACTGCCATTGGAGTATTTAACTCTGAAACCTTAATAAACATTATTTCAGCAGTTCTTTTCTAAAATAAAGTAGCCCTGGTAGAAAGCGTGACATCAGCACATCCACGTCCAGCAGGTACTGCTCGCTGTGGAATTTTTGTTTCCAAAATGCACACTGTGTCTTCAGACAGAGCCAGTGCAGAGCCCTCAAAGTAACTGAAAATTTTGATTCCTGTGTCGATAATTAAGCCACAACTGGCACTTTAAGGGTCACATTCTACAGCGCATGCTGCAAAAGTAAATGCTATGTATATTAAAATTGTCACGTGGTGACTGCAATGAGCATCTATGCTTGTTTACCAAAGGAGTTCCTTGAATTTAATTCTGCTTGATTTTTAACATGCTTGATAAGGAATCAATCGCAAAGTCCCATAAATATAAGTCACTATTTGAATTTTCATTAATACAGTACTTAACACCCAAAAACCAAATTAAGTTATTTCCACATGCAAGAATCTGAATGCGTTGGACAGACAGCACATGCTCACACACGCTTGGAACTGAGCAAACTGTTACAAATTTACTGGAAAAATTGTATACTGGGCATATGTAATAGGCAATTTGTAAACAGATAATTGCTAGTTCTAACCCAAACCAAAGCAAATCTATCCAAGAAACATGTTCATATAAACAACATTATTTTTTATATATATATATATATATATGTATATATGCACATCCACACTTTTAAATATTTCATATAGAAGCATCTTTGAAAGCATGAAAAACAAAATGCCCTGGGGACATAAAGAGCCCTAGATGCAAGGCAAGCTAAGCACGTGCACCCACACCATAACCAGTGTGTTGTGTCCCGCCCCCCCAGTTATCTTCTGCCGGGAAACAGAACAGCAGCTGCACAAAAAGAAAGTTAGAGGTTAAACCGTGAGCATCCGGAGGGAAGAAAAAGAGGCAAGAAACTTTAACATGAATGTCTTCCCAAGCTGAAATAGCAGCGCTGCCTTCAACCCATCCCATCCGGCTAATATTCCAAGATACAACATCCATCATACAAGCATACTCAACTAAGTGACACATTTTAATTGTAGGAGCACAAGGCTTCTAACATTTATGTAGATAAAAATCAAGTTCAGAGCTGTTAAAAGGAATTCTCTTAAAAGCCAAGGTTTAAACCACAACCTGAGGTTAAAATAGATTTAATTTGACAGGGTGATGTTTATAGTGTTCCTAGAATTTTGAAATACCTGCAAAATTCCTCTCTTTTATCTTTAGCTAAATATCTGCTTAGTGTAAAATTTCTTCCCACAGTAAAACTCCATCTCCTAACATAAAAAAAAATGAAGAAACATCATAAACATTCACAAATTAAGGTTTCAAAGGTTTCAAAAAAGAACCTATGGCATGTACCTGAGCAATACTTGGCAGATCACAATATACTGTCATATAATGATCACTTTGGAAGAAAAAAGGTTAATTAAAGCATATGCTTGGAATTAGCTGAAAGGCTGACATATGCCATCATTCCATTTCCATTGCTCCTCAACAGAAATCCTCTTAACTAAACCTGCACAACCACAACATCTACTCCTTAAATAATCACAAAGAACAGCGAGACCATTTTACTTCTTGAAGTCTCAGTGTACATCCTAGGGCTCCTTACATTTTAAGCAAACAGCAATAAAAAGCACAGGTATTCTAATTTTGAAAGCGTTTTTGTAGGCTTAGAGACTGTGATTACACATCTTCAAAATGCTCAAGTGCATACGTATACATCGGTGTCACTCATTAAAAAACTCACGCTTTTTTACTTGTCTATATGCCATTACCTTTATATAGACTATAGATTTAACGAGGTTATATCTAAATTTTCTGCATAGCACTTCTAAAACATGGCCTATTCCATCCATACATGCAGCTGAAGTTCTTATCCAGACTTTCATCATCTCATGCCTGAGCTTATGCTGGTCCTGGCAAAAGCCAGCTTGCCCCACTCAGATCCACTTAGGAGCCTTCTGAAAAGATCATTATCTTTTGTCTTGCCATATCTCTTTGTACTCCTTCACCAGCTTCACTTTCTAATACCTCAAACGTAACACACTTACCAGGCTTCTTTTTAATAGCCAAGAAGGGCCTTTGCACTTTGCTTATCACTGATTTGGTACCAAAGAGCTAACTTCAGCTCCCTCCAAATGCCTAATGATGCACTTGATGTATTTTCAAATGAGCATCAGCATGCTTTCTCACATAGAGCTCGTTATGAGAGGCGCTCCCAAATTCACAAGTCTCCTTTGAATTCCTTTTCAAAAGTCTCCTTTTCCATGTCAGCTACAAAAACTGCGTGTTCAGTAGCTCCAGGTGATTTTTTTCTTCCGTGAATATGTATAATGGCTTTCTGAATTTTAGCATTACCATGTTCCGAGGCAATGAACTCTGCAGGAATATTCTAGGAAAAAAAAAATACCTAACCGTGTTTATTTTGGACACCACTTTCTCTTTTCATTTGACACCTTCTGTCTTTGCATTACAGTAACAACAATCACTCCCCGATTACTTTCACTGTAAAGCTCCTGACTCGCTGATGCTGGGTTCCTGCCACCCAAACTGGAGACTACTCGTCTGCTGAGTGAAACTCTTCCACTGCTGAGTCCGATTGCAGAAAACTTCTGAACTTACTTGTGAACCCGAGCAGACACTTCACTAAGTTTCTAGCAAAGGCATAAAAAGCGGCAAGTTTGTTTCCTCGTTAGCAGGACAGGCTTCTGGAATTGTTCTACCTCAGAGACATAAGATGCTGAGTCCAGTTTACGAAGAAAGGTGTACTACTAATTTCTGCTGCCAGGAAAAGAGAGATGCGCCATATTGCCCATGGCAGCAGAGAGGAAAGGACAGCAAGTGACACTGAAGACTGCCAAATCCTCCCTTGGCCGCTACGGTTATTCAATCTCCACACCTTGTCTTACTACCGTGAAAAAAGAATTAAGATTTTCTCTCAAGGGTTGAACTTTCCTGAGGATGATGAGGTAGCTGTGATGAACCAGAAACCTGCAGGGAAGCCACAGACCTGGGTCCTGCGCACTTCGGTAGCAGGTCTAATGACACTGTCGTTAGAGTCTAATCTGCCTCCCGGTCCAATTCCTTATTCTGCAAGAGCAGGGAAAAAGTGATCCAGTTCCTGCTACAGGCAGCAAAAGGGAATGGCTGTGTAAGGAACTTCAACATAGATGCCTCCCTTAACTCACTAGACGAGCAACATCCCCCTGATACACACAGCACAGCGGTTACATCCTAATAAATTCATATTTTTCTGTCAGGAAATCCATTTTTGGTACAGATTTGAAGTTGACTGAGACACAAATTCATGAACTGGTTCTCTAGTACCGGTTTTCTTTCCTTGGAGCATGAACCTCTAAGAACGTTGGCAAACACGCTGAAAGGTTTTATGGTTTCACTGCTGTATGGTTAAATAATTTTATATCCTCTTCTGAAACGTCTCGCATCAGTTTAAAGAACTGGTGCCTACTGAGTCACAGATATTTCCAAAGCCCTATCCACACTCGACCACTGTTATTTTTCAGTCTCCAAAAGCAGCAAGGTAATCATTAACTATAGCATCAGAGAAAAAATAATCCAGGCTGCCTCACTAAGTTAACACTGCACATCCAATAAAAATAATCGCTTCAAAAATTATAAAATCATTCAAACAATTTTATCTTTGACATTTCCCATAGTTTCTCTTACTACACTTAGCCATTTTTTCATGTTTCTCTTAACAAGGCTTGCATGAGATGACCTAGTTTATTTGCACTCCTCCTAAACTGTGAAGTAGAATGTGTTAACATAAACCAAATGGTCCCAGTCATTTTGAAACAAGCTTCTCCTCTGCCAGCTACTCACCCTCTGCCACCCCTGTCTACTGCCTTGACACTTTCCAGCCATTTCTCCTCCCAGGCCTTTGCTGCCATCTCCTTGGCCCCAGATCTCACCACCCCAAATGCCTGATACCTCCCTGCTTTTTTTCCCCCTGGGCTGGTGCCACTTTCTTCTCCCTCGCAGGCCCAGCCTTGCAACCCCAGGTGGCTGGGTTCCACCTTGCAACCAGTTGCTCCTCACTCTAATGTCACCAAACATCATAATCAGTAAAAAAATTAGTAGCTCAGGCTCCTGCGAAGCCAAATGCTGCTCACTGAGGGCATGGCAGCTGGCTCTGCCTCCTGTTTAAAGGAATACAGTTTGCTCCCCAGCCATGCAATCAGCCAGAGAGCACAGCCCAGCATCACCACCGGTTAACGCCCACCGCTTCCCCTCATGAGTTTGTAGAGAGCGATTGAATGTCCTGGGCATGGGAGAAAGCCCAGCTTGGGTTTAGTGCCAAAACACAGAGAAGAGGTTGACATATCACCTATCCCACCGCTGAACAGGAAAGTCAGAGCTTCATATGGCGATCTAGTGAAGGTAAGTGCCAGTGCCATCCCTGGCATATGGTATTACTCAGGTTACTATTTTCATCTTTGCTATAGCAGTGTCTGTGGTAAGATAGCAGCCCAAAAATTACATAATATAATACAACGTGAGGGAAGAAAAAAATAAAAGTTAAAAAAACCCCACCACACACAAGTAACAGCAGTGAGGAAGAGGCCTTTAAAACTTTTGTACTGTTGTGGCTTTGTTCTGCTATTCAGAAGAAAAATAATATTAAACAACCTTGCAATAAACTGCCTGAAGCAAGCTATTTTCGCGTTTCCTCTGGTTTAATGACTAGCCATTTCCTCACTCTAGAGGCGTACCTAGAAGTGCCAGAGGCCATAGAGGAGCAAACAAGTCCCCGTGGGAGTTAGGTGAATGTGTAGTGAACACTCGCCCATTAAGCGCAAGCCTGAAGGACAGACTGCGAATTGCCAACAGGGGATCCAGCGAGCAAATCATACAGAAACGTAAGAGTCCGCCATTCACACAAAATAACCTTCATTTCTTGAAAATTACCTTAACTGTGCACTCCTATGTCGGAAGTTCCCATCCAGAAAAGATTGGGGAGTGTGTTGCTATATAAAGCAAGCTCTCCTCTCACTTACCCTCAAGTTTAAGGAAAGTTGTTGCAGCTGCTGTGAAGTTTCAGAGGATGTCAGATAAATCCGGAGGAGCCTGGAACCATGGACTACCACCATGCTAAGGACACAAAGGAACTCTATCTAGTGCGCGTGACCCATGGCTGTGGCTGTAAAGTACGTCTCACCCCGCAGCCTCATGAATAATACATCAAATCCACAGCAGAAGGTCGGCCCACTGCAGAAGGACTGGAAGGACAAACTTCAACGTGCTTTTTCCTGTTCTCTCTGAAGACTAAACAGCTTCAGGACACTAGGAAAATATGTCTTATTCCAGTACTGGCTACCAGAGATGGTTTCTCCTCACACTTTGCACTGCAATAATTTGAAATCCTTACAATGACAAATACTTTTCCTTGAATCGCAAGGGGTTTTTTTAACCACAAAAATGAACCTTTTCCTATTCTCTCTGCAACCACACTGAGGACTCCAGCCGACCCAGGCCAAACTGAACGTGAAATAATACCACAGCAAACCACCACACAAGACAAACCGAGGAGCTGGTACAAAATTACGCCACCGGATTGAATTTGCACAAAAAAGCCAAAAAGAAGCAGCTGTGATCTGGCATACGCCAGGTTTGGTCAGACACTACTTCTCCTCTAAAGGCAGTGTATCCGTCATGTCAGGCCGTTACTGATTTCCTGGAAATAAGACAGTCAAAAAAGCACGCTGCTGACTCATCCATTAGCATGAACGTGGAGCCCTGGCCTACATCTAGTTTTGTATGGGTTTTTAGGTAGTTTAGGACAGATAGATATGTGCTAAGGGTAACTACTGCAGGAAGCTTGAACTGTGATGTAGAGATTTGGGGTTCTTCAATACCTGGCCTCTGAAATTGTACAGCTGTCTACAGTTCTTGCTTAGGATAACTAGAAAATCTCCTACTGCTGCTCCAAGTTTATGATTTCCAGGAACACACAGCTCGGTGAAATGCAACAGAGAAGTCATTGCTGATCAAGAACACCTCCTGCCTCATATCCAACCACACGCAGCTGCCCAAGACAGCCCAGAACCAGAAGTCCCAAGCAAGGAAAATTAATTCCATCCCTTCCACAAAAACACAACGCTTCACGTGCTGAACCAAACAATTGGAAGATTCAGAGTCTCTCCCGGTTACCGCACTTCTCCACCTGCTACTCTCTTCTTAATTCTTTGGGTGACTGACCCCTCCCCTCCCCAAGCCATAACCGAAAATTATAATTAACAAGATAACGATACAGGAGGAGAAATCTGTTTTCCGTCAGTATTGAATTCCTGCGTTCTTGCTCGTTGAGAAGGGAGGTCAATTTCATTCTGAATTTTGCACAAATAACTGCAACCATTCCGAACGGCCTCCTGAGATTTTGCTTTTGCTAGGCATGATAAAAAAAAATGCATTTCCTAAATGAAATGAAAAAAAAAAAATAAAGGAAGACTCTAACGAACGGGAGTCCAAAGTGCCATGGCAGGTAACCAGGATAACACAAGATCACGCTGCAGGCTCTGAATCTGCACCGACTTCCACGCAGCCTGTTCCCCACTTTTAGGGGGCGACCGCTGAAAGCAACATGCACTTGCTCAAAGTACAATTCTGACCATGCGTTCTGTGAAGGATCACAATTGTGATGTGCCTAGGCCTGCAACTAGACCTATAGATGATAAATATGCTATGATGAATATACGTATGAAATACAAAGCACCAGAAATTCTCTCCCACAAACACACACACTTATTTTAATCTCGAATAAATTAAAGCATGGTACTGCAACCGCCAATACTACTGTTTAACTGGTTGGAGGCTGCTGTTGAATAATGTAATGCATTAGCTCCCAAATAGGATTACATTTTTTGCCTTAAAATTTGACTACTTTGTCCAGTTTAACAAGGATGAGGACAACAAGAAAGCCTTCAAAATATCAAACAAAAATTGCCACCCCAACTCACTGCCTCCAGAAACAGGTGCCTCCACAAGAGCAAATTTGTCTTACAGATTGTCTGAAATTCTGACAACCAGGCAGTCTTACACTCTGTCTCTCAGATGTGGAAGACCACGCTTTAAAAATCCACTAGTCCACACCTAACAGTGAAACTACAACATATCCTGTACGCCCATGCTACCCAATGTCATCTAGAAATTAACATGGTGAATTAATTTAAGCAAATATTCCCCTGTCTCTCAACAGTTTTCAATGAAACCATTAAAGGCTCTTCTCAGCTGAGTCCACTGTGAGCAAACACGTGCTGAGAACTTACCTTTCCCTTCCAACTTTGAAACCTGTGCACTGGGTGTTACTTAAATCCAGGACATTCATTCACAACTAAAAAAAAAAAAAAAAAAAAACCCAACCCTGAAAATGGCTATTAAACAGACACACCCACTGCAATCCAAAACGACAAAAAGTAATTTCCTTCAATTGTGGTGCAGAGATAAGGTACAAGTAAGAAAACACTCAAATACAGTTTAGTTTAATGAAAGTAAAATATTTCACATACCCTGCAGCAATAACCCCCAAAAGATCAACCTCCACAGCCTTTACTTGAAAAACATCTCACTCCAGGGCTGTTCCCAAAGCCAACTTAATTCTTCCCATGCACTACTTTCCCCCTTCAGTGATACCTACCCTCTCCGTGCCTAAAATCTACATCAACTTATATTTCTGTCAATGCCAGCCTGGCCTGCTACAGAACATAAGAAAGTGTCTCTTATCAGATCTGTCCACAAGCCACCCAAACCATTACAAGATTTTCTCCCTGTCAAGGCTGGGATCAAAGCCGGTCGCATTGTCAGCATGAACTCGGACACAGGGGAAGTCAATGCAAGATGGCACTTCTCAAGCTACGGAATACGTTTCATCACCAAGAGGGATAAATGAAAACAGAAGTCCTCTCTCCTCTGGAAGCCACTTATTTTCAGAAGAAGTGAAGTCTGATTTTAAAAGATCAATTGTTCTGGTTCACAGTCAGATCTACACTTCAATGCATGTTAAGATCATTAATATCAGTTGAGGAAAAGGCATTATTTTGAGCTTCGGAAAACATAGCCATGTGAGGAAACTGTAGTTGGAGATACCCAAGAAAGGCACAGATCTGGGTGTAGTTTAATGTCTTGCTTCGGGCCAGGGACCTAAAGAGCCCTCTCTACTCCTCTCTGTATCAAAATCCAAGTAAGAGTTCTCTGCATAACTCAAACCCCACCTCAATATGCTGATTTTGGATTCTTCCTCTCTGAGCACAGGGAATCGGAGCTGCAGCACTGCCCGACACCGGATAGGCATCAATCAGCTTCTGACCCCAGCAGAGTTACAGATTTAAACCAACTCAGGCCTTACATCAAGGCAGCACCAAGAATAGGATTCTCTTCTCTAGTTATTTCCAAAATCCTTACGGTAGCATTACTAGAAAGACAGCCCGGATCACGTTTCTAATGCAAAGGGTCGCTCCGGTCGCTCAAGCCAAGTTGCTGCTAAACTTCACACTGAACAGAGTGAAAACAGGACACGGGCAAATGCAGCTGGAAAACACCATTACGAGGACCTTAGGCACACTGATGAGAGTCCAGGCATTTTAATTACATCACGCTTATATTTCCATACTATTTAAATAACTATTTGCATATAATTTATTTCAATTATTTGCATGCCTAGCATAGGAGTTGGGACATTTTAGTAAAAGGTAAAACAAATAGTATTTCACACAAACTAATTTTATAGGAACCTTGCAGTGAATTAATTGTAAGTCAATATGATGAACCACAAAATAAAAATAATGAAGTCCCTCAATCTTCCCCATACCACCCTCATTCCAGTAATCATACTGGTTGGCTAAATAGTAATTTCCACCATTCCAATTAAACAGAATTCAACTATTTCATTCACACATACAAATTAGCATCCGTGGCCACAGAACATCAAAGCAGAAACTCAGCCTGCAGCCAGGAAGTCACTGAGTTTTCTGCAATGTTTGGACGGCATTCAAAATGTTACATTTTTTCCACCTCACCATGCACAGGGTAAAAATGTATCTTCTGAAAAAAAAAAAAAATAAATAAAAATAAAAAACAAACCACCCTCGAGCTAGAATGAGTCAAGGATCAAAAAAATTCTTGCCCTGCTCCTCCTGTTTGAGTCATTCACAATCAATTTTTATAATAAAACTTCTAACAATAATCTTTAAAAAAAAAAAATAATCATATCGACAGTAAGTTCAGAATGCAGGAACTGGTGGATGCTGCAGAGAATCTGGTTTGGTATTAGGCTCGGGTAAAGGTGAATGGGCTGGGGGAGCCGGTTGTTAAACTGGAAATGGACGAGGAATGGGTTTTTATCGGGGAGAGCCAACAGGAGAAAGGCAAGGGAGAGGTGCTGAGTTAACGTCGCTACCATCAGAACCCATTCTGCTCAGACAGTAAGGAGGAGTCTGAATGGAAAACAGCGTAGCATTATTTTATGGTTTTTGCTAAGCAAGCAGGAAAAAAAAAAAATCCTGAATACAAATTCATGAGATGAGAGATAGGTGGTGGTCAAGAGAATAACTTGCAAATTTCGAGAGAAAAATACAGCAGATAAAAATCTTGCGGTATAAACTGAAGACAAGACATGTGAAACCATGAACAAAAAAGAGTTAGGTATATCTTAAGGGAAAAACAAAACAAAACAAAACAAAGGAGTGATAAGAACGCTATCAAACCAGTCTGAAGTATATCTGATGAAATTTCTAAGTTTCTCTTAATTTGAACCAACTTTAATACTAAAAACATAAATAAAGGCATCTATCTGTAGAACTACACTGTGCGGTACTTGCACCTTCTATTTTTTTTTCTTCCTTCAATTGGCAAAACCATTGATCCTGCAAGAACACGTAATTGGTCACACAGGGGACACCATTACCTTGCCTATGCCACCAGTGACCAATTTTGACAGGAGATATTTCTGTCTATATTTTCCAGTGAAAGTAGATTCATAACATTCTTCAGTACATTGGGATTTGATTTGTTCACGTTTAACAGCTTGACAGCATAGACAGGTAATAAATTCCTCTTTTACTTTTGGATTTACATCTAGACTACGACTTAGTAGCTTAGAACTGTACTACACAAAAAAAGAGCACAAAAAATTGGGATTTTATTTGCTCATGTTTGTTATGCTTGACAGCATAGACAGGTAATAAATTCCTCTTTTACTTTTGGATTTACATCTAGACTACGACTTAGTAGCTTAGAACTGTACTACACAAAAAAGAGCGGTTTTTTCCCCTTTGAGATTTTTATTGAGATGCAGTCACTGTTAAAAAAAAAAAAAAAAAATAAAAAAAACGAAAACCAAAACACAAACAACAAAACCCAACCAACCAAAAAAAAAAAACCAAAAAAAACCCCAACACCCAAATAACCAGCACCCACTGTATCAACTGCATATAGCGGTCTTCCAAGACTACATTCTGCAGAAGCATTAAGGAGGATGCATAAAAACCTTCTGCAGTTTGGGAATCCCCCTACACCTGACCCCACAGCGCAGGGAGCTCCGTGCTGCTTGGACAACGCTTGCTCTGCAGATGCAGCTCTGGCTGCCCCCGTCCAATACACACTCACCACCCAAAGGAAAAGTGCCATTAACGGCCTGATGCAAGGATTTCAGTAGTTGTGTTTATTCTATCATGCCCTTTCAACAAGCGTAAATAGATACAATGCCAAAACATTCAATATTGTTATACAACTACCTCCCTTGAAAATATATTCAGAAAACTTTCCCATCATTTCACTTCCACTGCTCATTACATTTGCTTGCCCCTACCCGTCATTCCACTACTTTCCTTCCTAGCTCCGGGATTTATTAACTCGAGTAAAAGTGATTTCAGTATTTCTACCAAAGCAACACTCAGCAGATGTCTAGCATCTATATTTATACAACTCTAGAACTGGTAATAAACACGATTTTTCTGTATTGCCACACTACATTTTTTAATGAGACATCATTCCTTGTCTCTGTTTACCAAGAATTACGTTGGCCACAACTGAGTCCTTATCCCATATTATTACACCACATAACAGGAGTTTGGCAAGCGGAATGGAAACTTCTCGTTATATATGAAAGAACGCTTAATGGCTAAGGATTGGTGTTATTCTCCCTGTGTCTCTGGACAGCAGGGCTACTCGGACGCATGGGGGAAGGTATCTAAGGGGACAGAGATGCCTGGGAAGGTGTAAATGCTCAGGCTTTAGAGCTTATTTCCATCCAGATCCCAACCACAGTGACTTTCAGAGGATTGTGCCAACGACATTTCTCCAAGACCGAGTGTGTGGTTCCTAAATGACGTCAGATGTCCGGGCAGCCAGCCAGCTTCCTATGGAAGCGATTTCAATACTGCTGAAGTTCATTCTAATTGTATTTACCATACGATTACTTATGCAAGGAGCCAGCAGCTTGCATAGGTAGTCTGTATTTCTGAATTTAATAGAACAAAACATGTTTTGAAAATACAAAGAAAGAGATGGAGCGAGGTAAACAGAAATCATATTCAAATTTCATTACATTCCTCTGAAGCCACTTATTCCAAAAAGGAACAGATGTTAAGCCAAGACAAATTCCATCCTTGCTTAACTGGGACTTAGTCTATGATGCAAAGCAGAGTATTTTCCCACCTGCAAATTTACAATTGTTCCATACCCATAATTATACCTTAAACGTAAAGCCTTGCCCTTTCTGCTCATGCTTCATAATAGGTCCTCGCTGCCCCAAGAGTTTTCATAGAATTTGTTTGGGTTTTTTTTTCCCTTTGAGGTCTTTCTCTTAAAACTTTCCTGAGGCATACAAAAGAACTCCACACAACCAACCAAAGAAGCCAAACAAGTTCGAAGACAGTTAGGCTACAGGTTACCGAAATGACCACTCCTCTTCACAGACAATATAACATCAGTACTTCCATGCAGACTTCCATCTCTCTGCATCCATTCACCTACTGCCTCATTTTTAACTGTAGTTATAACCGCACACAATCAAGCACAATTAAGCCCCGTCGCGTGACAAGAACACCGATAGATCCCTGTCCCACAGGCAGCAAGCAGTGCCACGTCAGGTGGCAGCATTCTTTAACACGCTCACGATCATAAAATAGTTGATTGTTAACAAACAGAAATAGGAAGCTGATGAAGTTCCTACCCTGTTACGGCAGGGCACTGAACTTAATGCATTCACATAATCAGCGCTGAAAGCATTCAGAGATTAACGTACTCCGAGATAGGCTTTGAAAGAGAAGAAACAAGATTAATGCAACTCCTCCCCTTCCTCTATACTGTTTCGGCCCCAATATTCTCTCCCAGTCCTCAAAAAGGAAATATGCATTCGCAACACCTCAGTTCAGATTTCAGATTCTGGCAGAGTGTTTCCAAGGTCTTTGCTGTCCTTTCTGATCGCGCCTCTCTCCTAAACAACGGCTCAGGAGTTCAATGACAAACAACAACAGGAGAAGGACAGCAGAAAGGGCTCTGTCCTGCAGCAGTGCCTTCAGGACTCCTCATACGTCCAAAGGACCGCACTAACCATTGTCAGACTCCCTTTCTGTTCCCTGCAATCCCACAACTTTCCCATGGAAATCTCCGATTTCTTTCCATAAACTGATTTGGGACCATTCTCTAAAAGTGTAAATAGAGCAGACAAAACAATAAAAATTAAATTCAAAAAGAAACCAAACACCAAACATACTCACACCCCAGTGATTTTTTTCTCTGTGGTATTTTTTGCACAGTACCTAGTTGCAGCAGTGGTAATCACTCATCATTATGAAGCATATTCTGCAACAAAGTGTTTGAAAGCATTCTGAAATTTTGGAGAAAAGGAATGGGAAGTGTCCATCCAGGTACACAATACTTTACAGTTCTTTATTATACCAGCCAATATTTAAGAATATTAATCCTTTCATCTTCATTAAAAAACGTTTTGTTGTAATTTGTTATGTATGTTACAAACGTTAGAAGAACATTAACATATTTTATTTCAAAGCTTATTCTGTTACCTTTACATTTAGTGCTATTTTGTCATTTATAGCTTTTTAATAATATCACACACAATCCCTCTACAGTACACGATTCACTAGTCTGAACAGTCTGTTGTATTGGAAATGCAAAAATTAAGGTTGCCTGTGTCAGACTCATGTTATACAGAATAGCCCCACCCAACACAAAAAACACACCAACCAACCAAACCCATCCCTGACACAAAGGTCACATCTTTACCAAACTTTAAGCACATGTTCTCCAACAGGAAATAAAGCTTTTCAAGAAAACTTTTTAATAGGTAAAAAAAGAAACAAACCAACTTACTACTTTCCCTTGCTGCTGCTGTTATCGCAAGACCTGACCTATTCCAGCTAATCTGGCAGGAAAGAGGGTCTACGCGATACAAACCTCATCATGAAATACAAACAAACAAAAAAAAAAAAAAAAGGCAATCATATTTCCCAAGCCTAGTTATTTTTACAAAGCTTTTCACCATTGCACCCACATTTCCATTAGGGTCATAACCCTAAGCAATCACATAAGCAACTGAATTTCTGTGAGGACCGTGACCCCACTTGCAGCTCCCTCTGCCCCATCCCGAGTCACCAGGAAAGCCCTGCGATGGGGACAGAGGGACGGACACCCCTACGCGCCGATGACCCTGACATTCTCCGTTTAAAACATCAGGGAACAAAGAGTATTTTCAAGTTTTGTCAATGATTGCCAGGCCTAGGCCCAAATCAGTCCCGAATAAAAACAAACCCGAAAAGAGTAGGAATCAAGACCTACAACTCCAGACTGGCTTTTTCCCCCACAGAAAACGCAAGCTGTGAAAAGCCTTATTTTGGCAAATTCTAGCACAAATCGCCACCTCTGCTCGAGCACATCTTTAGTCATTCACAATTATTTTGATGTCGCCAATGCTCACGCATAGAGGGGCTCACACGTATATTTACCGCATGATTCTTCTTATAAATTAATATAAGTAATCTCTATATAGTGGAACCATCCTTTATAGTAAGAATTATTAGGGTTTATATATATAAATTTATATATATATTATATATATATATAAGCTATAGTAAGTATTAATAGGGTTTCAGGATTCCACATGACAAAAATAGGATATCAGGTCCAAATATTCTGCTTTTTAAATACTTCTTGGCTAAATAAGATGTCAAGAAAAAATAAGCCATGAATATAGCCTAGAAATCCTGAGTTGCCTCACAACACAACAGTCACAGAAAGGATACTTCACCGGTGAACACAGAACAGCAAGCATTTCAAAAAATTGTCCTGTTTGGTTTATAATTTATTTTGTTAACCTACATTTTGCTTTTGACTTAGCATATTTTGGCACCACAGTTACGCATTAAAAAAAAAAAAATAAAATAAATTAGATGTCATTTTTAGCAACTTATAACCACGCAGACTCACTCTTCTTAAGATCAGGCCCAAGGCTGTATGCGCAGATCTAACTCTGCTTTTTCCACATGTACGTTAGGCAATGCGATGTGATAAATCTGTAACCATGACGTCATGCACTCTATTGCAAACGGGATCCAGCACTGTTCAGTGACCCTGGAGAAGGCAGGCTACACCACGTTCTAGCTGTGATTTCTTCCCCCCACCCCATTTCATTTCCATAATGGTCCAGCACTTATTTTGCAGACTTTTCGTACCATCTCCTCTCAAAGGTATGTAAATAATTTAGTCAACAGTAATGCATTATGCAATTTATTTTCAGCCAACAGCACAGCCCTCGTTAGGTGCAATTCATGGGAAGAAGTAGTTAATTATGGTAATTCATCTGCAGACCTAGGTGAGCAATTTCACTGTTATTCTGCTATCCTACTTAATATGCATATGCTGTATAAGAGCAGTTAAATGGCAACTTTCAAAACTGACATCCCAAGCCCTGATTCTCTAACGAGCTCTGAACCCGGGCTTTGACACAGAGCTACAGTAAACACCACTTCTGGGAGGTGAAGGAGTCGATTTACACAAAACAACTTGCAAGATCAGGGTTTAAGGCAGTCTACTGAATAGACCTTTACCAAGATCCTAGAAATAATTCTATGCTATTGTGTTGCACTATTTGTGGGATGCTATGTGATCATATAATTAGAGATCATATAGTACATTCATACAAAGAGTACTTTAGGGCTTGCCGGGAGGGTGGGGTGGGGGGGAGCTCTTTTAAAAAAAGAAAACCACATTATTTGGAAATTCAGAGCTAATCTCAACAAATCCGAAATGCTACCAGAGCACTTTTCCTTCACAAACTTTAGAGGAATACATTTCAGGTCTGATTGCTGCCTGAGGAAGAATTAGTTCCAAACAAAACCAGCTGAGGTTTTCAGTCATTATGATGTTAAAAGTCTAAAGGAAAATAATCTGAAATATGTGTCAATATTTAAAAAAATAATCATAATTTCTAAACTGCTGCTCTGTGATTCTAATGATGGGGAGCAAAGGCGGCATTTGGTTCAGAACCAACACTGAAAGAAGCCCTCTGGACAGGTGCAAGAAAAATACCATCCGTTTGGTAGCAAAAGCAGAGAAGAGGAGTAAACGAAGGGCAGGTCTCAGCTGGAGTGGCAGTCTCCTGGAGAACCGCTGTGCGCAAGCACACAGTAGTTAACCCCTCTGTTTGGAGGAAGGCTCCAGCCTCCTCTCCTGTCAACCTGATCCAGAGGCCACCTGGACTGTCCTCTCCATGAAACCTCCTCTGGGGCAGCTCAAGCAGCAGCAGCACCAACAACCCAACCCATCAGCAGCTTCCCTCGGCACATGCCTTTCAGCTGCCTTAAAAAAAAAAAAGTCCTTCATCTTGGGGCTCTTCTTCACTACACCTTGCCTCCACCCTTCTGTAGGCTGTCTGCAGGCTCCAGAAACCAGCTGCTAAAGGATCCAGCCTGCGAAACCTGGAAGATCACAAACTACCGAAGGGCAGCCTTCTGCCAAACCCCTGCCCCCCAAAACGAAGCATGTTAAATACTGCAAAAATCACCGAAGCCCCACTCACCCTGGAGAACAGGCAGCCAACACAAGCTACGTTTGTATGTGCAGTGCTGGTCTACAGCCATAAACCAAGCCTAAAAACCTGCAGTTAAAAGCTTAAAGTCGTAATAACTTTAGATAGTCACTGCTGTAATGACAGAAGGCACAGCATTTTTACGGGAGCATCTTGAAGGTCTCAGTGAAGCACAGGTCCCCACAGACATTCAGATAGTTGTAACTTTAACCTTATACGCTTTAACATAGCTGCAGGACTACACCAGTAGTGCTTTCTACCTTGTTTATGACTGACTACATATGCTAGAATGTGTTTTGCCAAAACTCATAGCTAAAATAAAAACCAGCGTTCAAATAGCACAAAACTTCATAAACCAAATAAACAACACATTGCAAATATTTAAGTCTTCCAAGCAAAGGCTTCTTCCGTAAATTTCAATATTTAAACTGGCAACAAAGCATTTCAGACACTGAAACAAATGACTGGCTAAAAAAAATGCTACACCCATCGTCATCACCCTTTTAAACAGTTCATTTTTCTGTTCTCCTGAAACATGCATGGCACTCAAATTATAATTGAACAAATGTACATAGCCCTAGCTATTTAAAACAAAAAAAAAAAAATTGGAAACATTAAATTTAAATCTTTTTGCTTAACCCAAGATTAGAAAACTGTCAGCCCCGACAATTAGTTTTGCAGAGCTTTAATGCATCTGAAAATGGCTTACTTGCTAAACATGACAAGCAAATTCCAAAATAAAGGGAAACCCTTTCCCTCAATACGCACACTAATATTTTTCTTTCCTGAAGGCTGGATCATTTCCAGAGAACCTGAATTGACTTCAATGGAGCAATAATATATTTCTTATGAAGAACGTGTAGGATGGACTCACAATACAAGAAAATGGCTCAACTACAGAAGGGCTTCACTCAGCTCTTAAAATATCCAAGGATCACACTCAAGAGTGATTTATTATTTTTTTTTAAACAATTAGGGCTTGACTACACCAACAGCTATATCTGCCGATATAGAGGTATCTATTACACTAAACAGGAATGAGACACTTTCTTTCTGGAGTCATTCCAAAAAAAAAAAAAAGCAAACACACAGTAAATTCACGCTTTTAACTTCAAGCCATCCTACCTAGCGAGTGTAAATACATTCTTGTAAAGTTTAAGGGATTTATTGAAGTGCTAGAAGGATTTTCTTTTGAAATTAACCAGAGAAGACTTCTCAGTGTAGAATGTGGTGAACATAAACAGTCACAATACAAAAGCACGATTTACAATGGCAAATCCCAAATGTATACGACTTACAGTACTATTTCCAAACTGAAGAGATTTCCCAAAATTAAAACACCCATTTAAAATTTCATTTACCAGCAGATGAAAAATTTCCAAACACCGTATGAAAACAAGACATTGTAACAGAAAGCGCGTGCTCGTTGGTATCACAAGCACAACCGTGCTCGCCAGGACCACGATGGGCTTTAGGAGACACCTTTACTGACAGGGAAAAGTCTCACCAGAAAGCAACGTCTTACGTTAAGAACCGCACAACTTGCATAAGCATTTCTCATGACAAGACCTGCAATGCTTGATCTGCCCGGGGCACCCAGCTCTGCCAAGCAAGGAAAATACCACCTGCTTCTCAGTGAAGGGCAGAAAAAAGGATTTTCATACAAGCTCGTAAATTTGCTTCGCTATAAACTTATAAACAAGAATCATTTAGGAAGTTATTAGGGAAGACCTGCCTAAGTAGAATTGCCAGCACATGACAAAGATTATGTCACGGCTTATGTCTACTTTATACATGGACAAAGCCAAGCAGTCAAGACAGTACGAGTAACGTGATCATCACATACAGAAAGGCTGGTGTCAGACGCTTGGCTATTCGCTGGCCCACTGTAGTCTGCAAAGATTTTGGCAAAGCTGATATAAGTTCTTCTTGGCCCAACTTCACCGATTATAGGTTCATTCCTACAGATAAGCTATAGTTTACTGCCACCTTCACGGTAACAACGCAGGTGTTCTTGCTGAACCAGTTTACAGCATGACTCCACAACCACTTGGATTTTACTACCCTCCCCCAAAATAGCAGTAGGTTTTAACACAATTCTTCCAGACATTATGTCCGTAGGACCAAT
The DNA here is from genome assembly GCA_013400035.1 of Rynchops niger. Taxonomy (NCBI): domain Eukaryota; kingdom Metazoa; phylum Chordata; class Aves; order Charadriiformes; family Laridae; genus Rynchops; species Rynchops niger. The sequence goes on from VXBH01008212.1 coordinate 32,473, forward strand.
AAACCACTGTATCAGCATGGCAGAGGAGTCAAACCATGACAGAGGATAGGAACTTTCCAGACAGAAAAGTTCAGAGAGCTTCACCTGTAGCTTTCGTTCCAAGTCCCCACCCCACCAAGAGTAGGGTCAGCTTAGGGATCCCACCACCCCTGCTCCCACCTCCACCACTGGGACAAGCTGCTGCTTGCCTAGTTGTGCTCTGAAACCCATCCCTGAAGCGGCTCTGCCAAAAAAAGTTCAGCCCTTTCCCCTCCCCTCAAAGAGTTGCCAGGGTCTGGAAAACGTGCAGGAATCCTAAAACTTCATATAAGGTTGCATTTCCACGTTACCAGGACACAAACCTGCCTAACTTTATGAACCAAGTAAGCCTGATTTCAAAATGATTCTTCACCATGGATGGGCACTATCAGCAAATATTTCTCATTTGAAAGACCATGTTTTGTCCAACAAGCACAAAACCCATGAACACAAAAGGAACACTTGCCTAAACAAAAAATTCCAAGTAAGCAGAGGCTGAAAAATAATACAAAAGCCACAGTACGCTGCTACACAGCCTTTCACCAGACCTCGGGGTACTGAACTGGTCTGAAAAAAACTCCTGTGAAGTATTAAATCACTGGTGCATGGATAAATTTGTTAATCCATTCGCTAAGGTCACACAGTGGCAGAAATAGCAGATAATCCCGACACCAGCTTTCTGTCCTAATCATTATATGGACAGAAAATCTTCAGTGATGTAAAAATGAAACTAAAAAGAAAGTAAATACAGTTATCTGTTACAAGCAGGTATATTAGGTCAACTCAGAAAAGCAAAATTGTGGGTGTGGGGAGCAGAGGTGTGTCTCTGGGGACACACCACTGATCTAGACAAGCCCATGAAAATTTAGAGAGAGAATTTATAACCAGAAAGTCATTTCATAATTCCCTCTATTCAAGCAGTCCCTATGAAGTAACTCGTGTAGAAAAACTGCAGTCATGCTAAAAAAAAAAAAAAAAAAAAAGTCTGAAAACCTTGAACAGTAACCCACAGGATATATTCCATTACTCTATAGTACCCACAATAGGATGCCAAAAGCTTGCCGTTTACTCTGTACTGAAGTTAAAGCAGCATTTTACAGTTTGCCTGTAAGACACAAAAGCTGGGGATGTCTTCTAATATCAGAGGGCAGACAGACACACAGCTGACATTGTCAGCACACAGTCAAGAGAGCTACGACAACTTCTTCCATTTAGTGCCATATTAAGGCATCCTGGTAATACCCACTATGGAGCTCTGGGAATTCAAGACCATTTTGGTGAATGCTCTTGTACGGGTATAAAATACGCAGCAAGCACCAGCTTCTGAAGAAGAAAAAGCAAGACTATGATCTGAGAAAAAACTTATTGTATGAATTAAAAATACTGAACCAGACAATGAGCTACATTGGCATTATTAAGATGTACTAAAAACAACAACATAATAAAATCACTGTAAGCAGGGAAGAGTAATCTTTCTGTTCTTCCTTAGACAAAGCTCACAGCAATTTCAGTGGGAATTCTTCCCCAGATATGGCTGGATGACTACATCCACAGCCTCCACGTGCCAAGTTTGCTCCTGCAGCCAGTCTCTATTGCATCCGTCTTAGTTACACTACACATGTTCACATTACAGAAATTTATAAATAGCAGGAGTAATTTTGAGGTGATCCACAAAACCGTGACCTCAGTATAGATGAGGTTCGCTATTATCATCTCAACGCTCAACAGTTTTGTGGTAAAGGCTGTATATTTGAAAGACTTTCAAGAAAAAAAAATCTTTTACTGACTTTCCTCAAAAAGCACATCTTGCATTCCCTCTGTCCCAAGCATATCTACTTCAGAGACAGAGTACAAGCCTGCTAGCCACAGGTTTCTCTAGGCCACAAGGTACAAGAGTTTATGATACCTTATTCTTTTCTCTTTATTTTCTTAGGTTCTGGACAACAAGACACCAAATAAAAATGGTGCTTAAAAATCAAGCGGCAGAGTATTTCATATATTACACAGTTTCTAGACGTGAACTCTTTAAAGATGATCTTTCAAGTCCGAAGTCGCAATTCCGCACGCTCATGTGTGCGGCACAGGACAAAGGCGCCTGTGCACACGTACCAGCTCGGGGTCTCAAAGCCGTGTTTGTTCACCCAGAACAATGGGGCATGTGACTTGTCAACACTACCCACAATAAAAACAATAAGATAAGGCTGCCACTGATTTCACGATGACTGACTTTTGTTTTTGCTAATTTTAAGTCACAACATCAATAAAATTCTAGGGCATAAAATGCCTTATTTTAAAAAAGCCCAGCACAAACCTCACAGTGCGCTGAGGCTTTCACTCAAACTTCTTCGGCTTTTTGCGTTTGTGCTAAACACACCACCCTCCCCCCCAAAGCCTCCCTCTGACTTCATCAAGAGTTCAGTCAATGTTTTACGACCAAAGCCAAGATTATTTTTATCATACGGGCACTGCCAAACTTTGTCCTCTCTGTTCCCTGCCTGGCATGGCTGCCCAGGCCCCTCTCACCTCTGCGCTCCATGCCTCGCTCGCTGCCAGTGCCGCAGCCTGCAAAATGAGATTTACTCCGCAGGTTTCGCTCTGCCACAGACCAGGACTGCACCGCCCAAACCCATCTCACCCCTCTGGCTCAAGTGGGCTACCCAGGATCAAGTCCTATATGTAAACTCAACTAAAGTTTGGAGAAAGGGGAAAGAAAGCAGAGCAAACCCAGAGAACAGAAATAAAAAGGCACCAATTTGGTTTAAAGAACTGACAGAAGAACAGACAGGGAGAATTCAAAAGAAAGTCCAAAATGATAAGAAGTAGAGAAAAAGCCCGGGGGGGTGGGGGGTGGGGGGCGGTTAGAAAAATGAAATAAAGCCTTAGGAAGGGATAATAGGGATAATAATTGAATGATGCAAACTGTCAGGACTGGGACAAAACACCCCAGTACATTAGATCCATTTGCCACCTTCACGCTACAGCACAGACAAGGAAGCAGAGGCAAGCAGAGGAGAGGGTACGACCATATTGGCCATTGGAAGGGGTTCATTTTAGTAAGAAAAAAACAGCACCATCTTGCACCACTTGTGTTTTAATTACTGCGGGGAGGGCTTGGGGGGTTATTTTACTCACACAGAACAGCAGTGGGCCCAACGGCACCAGACTAACAAATAAAAGTAGGCAGCAATAGGCGCATGGAAATACATCGCAGTTCCAAACTTTCACCATTTACAGTAACATTAATGCAAATGAAACCTGACTAATCTGATCTCTGAACATGTGTTTTTAAAAACAGTGCATTTCTTTCTTTTCATCTTGAAAAAAAGCTCAGTTCCACAAGTGCGTAGTTACAAACCACAGCTGGGAAAGTGGGAGGCACACGAAGAACGCAAATAAGATTTTACATATTCTAACACCACCGATGCAGCTTTCTGGAGCTCTTCAGCTATGTCCAACACACACGCACCTCGCTGCTGGCAGCCTCAGCGATTTAAAACAAGAGAGAATCTCAGCCCACATAATGGACGTTCTCTTAGCCGGAGTCTGACACCGCATTTCACATGCCCTCCGAGCCTCTCGTATGAAGTCATCCACAGCGTCAAAGAGCGAGTCACAACACATCGAAAGTGTTTTCCCTGGCTACCTCTGAAAGTTTCCATCCCTTTAACTGTCATATAATTTCTTAAATTCTTCTTAGCATTTCCGTCAATACACACAGGATCTTTAAAAGTCTGTGTTTGCTCCCCAGTACACACAAGTAACCAGGATCACCCACCACAGCTGTGCTGGGCCCAGGCACAGGGACAACAAGAAGAGACTGACGGGAATGTTCAGTTTGGTGCTTCCACCACCAGCCCACAGAAACACACAGAGAGCAGAGGGTTCGTTTTTATGCCACAAGCAATGCCCATCTATTTTACCAGAAAGTAATGTATTCGCGAGGGCTCTGGTGCCCAGGCACCCCAATGGGATGAGTGAACAACGGTCAAGGAGGCTTTTTGTTTGTTTTCTTTAAGGGAACAGACTCTTAGAACTTAATTTCTAATGTATTTAGCATGTACTATATGAAAGAATTTTACAAAGGGCCCCGATAAACTACAACTGAATAATCCATATCAAAATAACCTTGCATGTGTAGACAGCAAAGGAACCAACCAGCATGGACTTTGCCAACAGTAAGATAAACACACTGATATTTCAAATGTAATCAACAGCCATTCAAAATCTGCCCTGGAAGACAGTCACACAAATACAAAGCATTTTTCTTACAACTCAAACAATTGTGACAAATATTTACTATAATGGCAAAAGCTGTTAAAAAAAAAAAAAAAAAGTTGGTTTCTATTAATCAGCTACATTTAGATATCCGTTCTCACTATCAGATTAAGCTCACCAAAACTGCTTAGTAGGCTGTTTCATTGTATTTTTGTTTAAGTTTTATCGCAATGCAACACATTGAAGCTTCATATTCCTGACTTTTTTCATCTTACGCAGCGATAGAAATTTACAGTCTAAACAAGACCCACCAGATTGTGAAATTTAGTTGTGCGTTTGAAATAAAGTGAAAAATCAGGTACCACGTCTGCATCAGCAAAACATCCAGGTTATACAGCGCATACGGACCTCGCTCCTCTAAACCCCAGATCTGGTGCATTAGCTACGGGAAACAGCTAATCCATTGCTACACAAGATATGTTTCCAGCACAATTTATCTGACGTCAACATTAATAGATGGTTTGACCACACTGCTCCTCATTTTCCTCCGTCCACATCTGTGCTAGCTTTGCTTTAAGAGTACATTAAAAAGTATTACATCTGAACAAACGTAACCCCGAAGTAAATACGTTACAGATTCACAGATACCATCATGGCAAAAATCCATATTTTTACAAAGCACTTCCTAAATAGAATTTATCACTAAGAGTCTGTATTTAGGAATGCGTATTTGTGTTAATATCCAAGTAAAAATTTCTGCACTAGAGAAGAATGTTGACATCCATACAAAAATTAGCTGTGATTCATTGTTTAACAGTTGTCTTCCCTTTACAGAACACTGCAGACTGAAGCACATATTGCCAAACTGAAAGTACCAATACTTCCTTTAACCTAATATAGGACAAATAAATACACTTCAACAGCTTCTAAATCTTGCACGTCCTACTTTTTTGACCCAGATCTCTCGTTATTTCCCCCATAGGTCTACGCAATATCAAAACTATTTTTTCCCACAAATTTAGACTTAACCTAAAAGAGGAAAAGTTCCCCTCATTTCTGTGAGCTAAGCAGACCTGGAAGGGGGGGGAAGGGTCAACAGACAAACTTGTCTCCTTTAAGCTCAATTGGTATTTTAAGGTAAAATTTTCAGCCACACTTAAGACTCTCCCAACTGCTGAAATAAGAGCAAAAATTCTCATTCGTTCCAACAGGACTGTAAGTTAGACCAGTATCAATGATAAATGACAAATAATTAAATCTTTTTATTGCTATTTTTACAAGGCAAAAATGTATTTTCAGAAGTCATGCTGACACTCGAGCATTAATCAGCCTGTCCAAAAAACACAAAAGAGCTATAAAACTTGTTATTCCTCTCCTCGGCCAGCCTCGACAACTCCTTCCAGGAAACCAAACTGTCTCTTCTTTGCCTGGTACTTTTAGGGAACCATCGGGGGATTGAAATTCACCTCGCGTGTGCTCACAATCAGGCGAATTCCCAGCTCAGGGTTTGCCGGCAATAGGTCACCCATGTGAGGAGCCTGAACTTTTAACACTGTTAATGTCAAATGGATGCAACTTTTAGGATAGGTTATATTTAGGGCTCTAAACCTTGACAATTTCTGTGGTTTTGGCACTGGGCACGGTATTTAGCACTACATTTTCATGAATAATAAATATTTGACCCTTAACTCATAACCTTGGAAAAAATGCTCCACGAGTAGGCTGTACAGAGATCTTTTCTGTATGCTCTCCAGCTGCTGCCAGCAGGCACGTAGCTGCGTACAGAACAGGAAAGTTTCCAGAGTCACTTTCACAGCCCTAATTCATAAAAATCTACCATCGGCCTGATGTCAGTGGGGTTCAGTGGCAGCTCTGCTTGCAGCTGGGCAAGCGACCGGATCCTTCCCCAAACCCACCAACGGGTTAAAAGCAGCACTGGCATTAGCCGCAGGGACAGCTGCTTGCTGGCCTTGCCAGGTTGGCAAAACTAAAGCCCCACCGAGGGGGAAGGGAAGGCCTGTTACTCACACCACACCAGCTAAAATTTCTAGTAATGCACCTCCAGCGATCTGAAATAACACTCAGTATGTTTGCATATGGCACATCGTTGTAAAGAGTGTCTGTAATACACACTCCGAACAGAGACTGAACTGAATCTCAGATCATAAAAAAATTTAAAAAACCCAACCGTTTTTCCTCTGGATGATTCTGACTTTTTACTGCTAAATATTACTAATAAACAAGATTGCTCCTTTGCAACATGGAGACTTAAGAATTACAACAATAAACACAAGTCAGAGTACACAACATAGCCTTCTACTAATACAGCTCCCAGAAAGAAACAGAAACTACACCCTAATAGGAGTTTGCAAAAGGCAGCAAACCACACGCAAGACTTGATTTTTAGAAACACCAAGCGCACCCAGAGACTGCCAACTTCAAATGCAACCGTGGGGACTCAGCATCTTCGAAAATACGACTGCATTAATAACTTATGTTACAGATGCAGACGCCAGCTTGCACCCTTCAGAAGAGTCGTGTTTGCACCAAGCAGAACCAGAGGACCAGCCCAGGGCCCGCCATCCACCGCCACCGCTCTCGGGGCTGTGTGGGGCAGAGACACACCGTGGGCTCTGAACCAGCCCACGTGCGACCAGGTTGACATCCAGTCTGCTGCATTACCCGTCCTGAAAAACGTACGTTATTAGCCTGATAGCATACCTAGGTATGTTGCTCCTGGTATTCAAGCTAACTTGTTTAGAAGGACCTTAGTACCTCTACGCAGCACTGAATTACACCACGCAAACTTCCATTCAAAGACCAAGCGGGGGGACTCTGAAAAATGCCACACGCACGACTGAGACAATCCTGTAAAACTCCTCCTCATCACTTCAGAGACTCTTTCACGAGGTTTTTCAGAAAGCTACACCAATTCACCAAGCCTTTTTATTATTTCTACAGGTAAAGAAATATTCTCAAAAGTATTTCTAGCAATCAGACCATCCAAGAAAGCAAGCGAGCAGGGTGAGCTACAACACTGGCTATTTCACCCCTTGGCTAGCCAAGCCAGCTAGATCCTACGCACCCGACCAGCATGTGCATTTTCCCCTGCGCTTATACATCCTTTGGCTTGGAATGACCACTTATTCCTTATCAAGGAAGAAAATTTTTTAAGGCTCCTTATCAATATAAAAAGCAGAGCCGAAAAGATGTCACAGAAAACTATGTGCTAAAGTATTAAGAGCCAGTGTCTCAGTGGGTAAGCCGAGTTGCAGTTCTACAGATCCTTCAGAACCACAGGAAAACTCAACTTGAGCTCAAACATGGCCATTAAGACTCCAGGGCATTTTGTATAAACAATTTCAGCCTTGTTTTCATTACAAGAAGGAAGAAAAGGGCCTTCTCATCTTGGATTAGATACCACAAGGCAGAGCCCTAACGAGGAGCAGTAGTTCACAGTTTTCACACAAATCGGCAGAGTGATTTCTAGACCAGGCTTCCATACTTTTTCACTCAACCTATCAACTCGCATGAAATGACAGCTATGCTGCCTCGTCTTCACTACTTCTTACCACAAGTTAGCTAATTCAATTTTCTGAAATTAAAAGAAAGCCAGTATATTCCCCTACAATTTTATCTGAAAAGATATTTCTTATTCCTCATTTCATTGTCATACTTTATCTCAGAGGAAACCAATTATGAGATGAATAAACCGGTCTCCATCTACTCTGTTTGGGATCACCAGATGAACTTTTTTCTAGTAAAGTCACTCTTTTCGTTAAGCTTCTTTACAGAAATTAAGACCACCTAACTTCATACCGCAGTGCTTAGAAAGCTGTGTGTATTTGGGACAGGGGTGGCTAAATCCATGGCAGGAACATAGGAACTGTTTCTTCATCACCTGTTAATTTGAAGGCATATTAATGCTGTGATGCAACTCAAAAACACTGAGAAGAGCTCTGAATCGTAGTTCCTAACGGAAAACTTCTGCGACCTCTTCACCTGACACAAACATGTAAATTTATATCAAAAAAATGAGCATCCAATGAGCATATTCTCGCAGTAGTTGCTGTTTTTAGGAGCCAAACACACATAATTACCGAGTGTGCATACACACTTTCACTTCTCTCCCAACCTGCAGCTACTTGCATGAGCTGATGTTTCAGCCTTTAAATAAAGCCATTATTACACCCTACACTCTGTGTGTACACATGCGCTAACACACACACACGCTAAGTATGGTCAGTACACACAACAGTATCTCAATTGTCAATATCCATGTGAATTAGCTTAAAAATGAGGTTACTTCAGTATGATACGTTTCAGTACCGCAATACTGCAGTGTTGACACAACGTAGGCCTGCAGTACACCCTGGCCTTGGCCTCCTCTCCGGAACAGAGACCGGACCACTTTACGACCTCCCTATCCTGGGTCAGAAGGGGAAGAGCTGGCAGCAGGTTTGTGTCTGTCTCTTCTTCGCTTGCCAGCAGTGTCCTCTCCAGCAAGGTGTTGGAATTCACACGGGCACCACCATCCTGAGCGGCTACGGGCCCGGGGGGAAGGGAAGTGACAGGCAAATCAAGGAAAAAGTGGGGGTTAAGAGCGCTTAAGAGCACTGTGATACCAAAAAAGTATCAGTGTCATGAAAGATTCACATCCTATTGCCCACCACTAATATGAAACACACTTAACTTCTGCGAGCAACTTCTCAGACATCTGCAGAGCTTATTCAACCGAACCAGACCGCTGATGTTCACAAAGTTGTGTGCGTTTCTTCACAGGACTTCCTGACTTCTGCACGATTACATCCTTGTAGGATGTGGGTCTTTACTGCCACTACAAAATTTGTAACAGCAAACACATTCTGACTCAAATGTGAAGTCCATGTTAAATTAGATTCCAGAACCAAAATCAAGTTAGGTAAAATAACTCAGTTTGCTTTACATTATTCAGATCTGTTCTTCCTAACTAAAAAAATATTACCTGAAAACAACATTATAAGCAATTCCATCCATTTCCCCTAATCCATCCAGAGCTTCTTTATGCTTAGGGCTGTAGCACTTTTTAGCATCAAACTCTTTCATGATGGGAAAATGACTATGAAGTACTGCTGTTGGGTACTTAGCACTTATACCATGCCTTACGACTTCAAAGCGCTACACAAACATCAATAATTACCATATATAGAGTAAAACTGAAAGAAGCATTCGTATAAAAAAAAACTCACAGGGAAAAAAAAAAAAATTGTAACTACCTGTTAGAAGGGGAGAAAAGCTTAAGCAACAGAATCTCCTGTAATTATTACATTCTTTATGCTACACACATGCATTATGGCTTTGCACGTTTAAATGAAGAAAAATCATAAACTCTTGCACAGTCTTAAAAAAAAAATATTTAAAAATCCCAAAAGCCAAACCCCAAGTCCTTTCACACATTTAAATTATATTTCCTTCCCCTTTCCTCACAGAGTGAGAACTAAGTCTTTTCCAGGTGTTCCCAATAACAGCTTGGGAGGCATGCCACTAAGTTCCCAAGACACAGCACCACACGAACCCAGTTCTCATGGAGACAAATCCACCTTTCCCTAAAAAAACCCCTAAAACAGTGACAGTGTACAGGCTCAGGTGATCTTAGGTAAATATTTCCATACATTGTACCCATACGTTGTATTCCATTAGATCGTAAACAAAAGCCAAGGGAAAAAAAAAAAAAAAATAATCACTACAAGACACCACAGAAAGTTTGCTACGACCATTGACAGAGCACCATCACCGTAACAGCGCGGCCCTTTTTTTCCTACGGCTAAGAGGCAAAAAGCCTTCATACGCTCATCCACAAACACATACCCGCTCACTTAAATCCAAGGGCACACACAAGAGTTTGCAGGATCAGTCCACACTGGAAACATATTCCGAAAAGACGGTTGCCATCCACAAATCCAAAGGAAGGCCCCAAATCCAGCACGAGCCCTTGGGTCGCTCAGAGCAAGACGAGGGCCCAAAGCCGCCCGCTGCACCCGAAAACTCGGGGACAACCCAAAACATCAATTTTACAAATGGTGCCTTCTCTCTCTCAAAGGGGCACAAGCCACAACAGCCCCGCTGGACACCCAAAGGGTAGAGACGACCAGCACCAAAGGACTTCGTTAATACGCTCAACTTGCTCATTTATTTTAGTAACGCAGGACAGGAGAGTCGGACAAGCCCAGAAAAGCAATTTTTTTTTTTTTTTTTTCCCAAACAAAGACTGATTCCTCCTGATCACGCCTCTCCTGCTTTCAATAATAAAGAAGGAGTATGTTTTGTGCTCTTCACCCCCCAACACGCCACCCCAGCCATAAATCAGTTAGGAATTTTGATTTACGCAGACGGGAAAACGAGGAAGTCGAGCACACTGGAGAGTAGTAAAAACTTCCACCAGCAAAACTTCGCTTTTCCCTACGCAGCGACCTACAAACCAAACTTTTCCTCCGGACTCACGTGTCATCTGCAGCAACAAGCCTCGGCCATAAAGCACATATAAAGTTTGCTGTTAAAGAAG
>VXBH01008221.1:0-31861 GCA_013400035.1 Rynchops niger
AAAAAAAAAAAAGGCAAGTTTCATCCCAATTCCAAGCTAGACCTGATTCTTTCTGTTTCAAAATATTGTTAGAAATTCTGGCTATTTCAGAGCTTGGCAGAAACACTAACTCTGAGTAGAACTGTGTGGAATTTCTGTGGTTGTGCCTGGAGCCAGTGCAGAAACAGGAACCTGCCCTCAGGAGCTCTCTAACGTGATATCCTGTACTCATTGGGTGAGTTCCTGTGATTCTCAGGGCACTGACTGCAGTGCATCCTCTTGCCTCAAGACATAGATTAAATACAGAGTACAAAGCTCCTTTCATTGAAATATTTGCAGCCAATGAGCCCACTACAGCAAATATTATCATGAATACAATGGTAAATGGCATCAGACAGGGTCTGGAGCTAAAATGGCTTGTTTTATAAAGGGGAGAGCTACTATTTGAGATCAGACCTGGTTTCAGCCTAGCCTACTGCTTTCTCATTTACAGATATTCTAGTTTCCTTTAATTTTCTGTAAAATATATACAGTACTGGTGCACTTGATGTGGAGGTGTTTTTTTATTTCTATGACAAAATTGTGCCCTACCCTGAAAACTGAGTCTTTCTATGTGTTTCCACCTGCCCAGACCTTACCCATGCACAGGAGATATGAATCTGGGTATGCATGAGAAGAGAAAAAAGATTAAAGTTTTAAACTTCAGTAGCTCTATATGAAAGAATGAACATTTGGTTAGATGGCTAAATAACCATCCTAAAAATAAATCTCCAGTATCAAAGTATTTCTACAGTGAGAGTGTACAAAGCAGAGGAGAGAATTTAAACCCCCGTGTACTCAGTGGAAAGTGCCTAAACTCCATATGGGTCTGAGTGCCACATTTACTCCCCCAAATCCGTGTGTCAAAGCCCATAACAGATTGCTTGCAGTAGAGACTTGTTCATAGCTGTAGCAATCCTGAGAATAACAAAGCTTTACACCAAAACCTAAGATATAAGAGTCAAAAGAATAAGACAAATCAGACTTACTTGATCCGCTGAAGAGAGAAAGTTAGAAGAAGCAGGTAAACAGCCTTGGGCTGCACGTGCTTTTATACGATTCTTCCAACCACATGGAGTCTAGAAGACCTATTTGTTGGTGTTTATCTTGTTTACTTGCATATCAGATGTTGTTGCTTGGATGATTCCTTCAACTGCTGTAATTATCTTTCTTAGGGTTAGTTGTTAATTCTGAGCCCCATAGGGTGTGATATCCATCTGACAACCGATTTAGGCTTCTTCATGATCGCTAGTTGTAGCTGACAACACTTAAGTTTCTTTTCAAAAAAAGAGTGCAAAATTCCTCATTAGATTTTGAAAAGTTTGGCTTGAATTCCTTGGTCAATGTGTTTAAGAAATCCAAATCCTCCAGCTGGAAGCAGATCTGGAGACTAAATCAATCTGTGGACTCTCCATTTCTACAGAGAATTATAACTTCTTTACACAATGAATTAACAGAGTTATCACTGGAAAAGGAGGGCTTTTATCATTTGTACTATGTATGTTTAAATAGGAGAGTTTAATTTAGCACACTACAAGGCTGGTTTTCAAGCTGTTTTTAAACAACATAAGCCCAGATTTTATGCAGGGTGATCCTCTTAGGTACCTATTCAACTGATAGAGCAAACTTAAATGATATAAAGACCAGAAGGTTCCTAAATTTAAGACTTTGATTTTAGTATAGCGGAGAGAAAATTGTATTCTATGTCAAAGAAAATAACCTTGACCTGCAGAGCTATGAAGGGCCTGCTTAGGAGGATAATAAGATCATGTTTTAAAGTGAAACTATTACTCATTATCAAGACCTAAAACTGCAGCAACATGTCATTAATTTTATTACAGTAGAACTCTGTATCTACAACACGCTAATCACACAGAGGTGCTTTGAAGTCCTTTATTCTATGGAAAAAATTAGAACAACCCAGATAAGTGTTGCCTAGAGCTTCCTTATAACCACCTCACATAATTTAAGTATAATCTATGCCAGAAAGGACAAGGCTTAAATTGTTCACGAGTGTAAACAAGAATGAGTGAGGAATGAATTGCAGCAAGGCATGTGTCTGCTGCCAAGCCTGCACACGAGGCACCATGTTTCACATTGACAAACCAAATGGGAAAATGCCAACTCAGAAAGTCATGAGTTGAGAAAGGCCAACTGACCCGTCAGGTCAGCAGTGCCACTCACAGCCACCATGGCAATGGACCTTATCCAAACGTTAGGAGAAAAAGACAGAAGAGTCTGGAGAATGGAAGGTCTCTGACAAGGCCTCATAAGCATTGTTATCACAACCAAAGCCTCTGTGAGCGTCTGTCATTTTTGCAAAGTAAGACAACTGTGGGTTTGTTATTACCCTTTTTTCTTATCTCAAGGGGATGCTGCCTTCAGCCAGCCCCAAAGTAGATGAGGATGGTGAGGTACCACATGCTGTGCCAGAAGCACATTAACGTCACCAGTAACAAGCACCTAAGTAGACCAGCTACTGCCCTGGGCTCATTCCTGTGGTGATCACCTGAGAAATTAAAAGAGAAGTAACCAAATCATCCACCACAGCAGGCAGAGATCTTTGAAAGGGCAGAAGCTTTGAGGAGCCTGTGACATGTTGACCTAAAACCTGCCAAGCTGGTTAAAAACTGTCCATTGCAGGCAGTGGAGAGAGTGGAACATTTCTCTAATAAGGCAGAAGAGCACCCAGAGACTGGAGGTCCCAAAATCTCCCTTTCTGTGGACTACAGAGGGAGTCCAGCTGACTGGCTTAGCCCTAAGTTAGGTGCCTAAAGCCAGTTCCTCCTGCATTTTTTCTCACTTTGTATAGAAAGACTTCTTTGGGGGCAGGAGAGTTGAGTCTCTGTAAGCCCAAAACATGCAGCAAGGGGCTGTAAGGATAAATCAGTAAATATAGTGTCCAAGAGCGAGTGAATTCCTGATCACTCTTCAACATGGTTGATGCCCTTCTGGGGAATCAGCAGAAAATTTCAGATTGACACGTATGGATTTGTTACTTTATTACATAGACTATAAAGTCCAGTAATTGTTAGATGCTCCAGTTATATTGGACACCCTAAAGGGACAGATAATGCACAAAGGCAGGTCATGAGATATTGTCTTTCCTGAGGGATTTACTGTATAAGCATAAAATGATAGCATGCAAAATTGCAGCAGACAGTTTTATAGAACTAGTCGTGATAGTTATATCTAATAATTAATAGGTGCAAAACCAACAGTGGCGGTTAAGAAGCAAAGCTAATGTTCATCCTTTTAAAGCTGACTTAGAAACATTAGCAGTGCCTTTACTAACATTTGCCTTCAACAGAGCTGCTTCCTCTGGTCAGTGGTTTGGTCGCTAGCACTTATGAGTCAGCAGCAATAACAAATGAATAATTTATAGCGTGAAAATACAACTTTAGGGATGAGTTTTCAGACTTCTGGTAGCTTTGATGATAGTTTGCTGACTACCGCCAGGGGAAAATTAACTTGGTTTTATAATGGGGAATGTGTACGTTGTCCTGTCAGATCAGACCAAGGCAGGTCCCCGACCCTGACCCCCAGCATGCCTTGGAAAAGGCAGGATGGGCACACTGGTTCACAGCCGCTGCCTCAGGACCCCAGGAGTGTCCTGGCACACTACCACAACTCAGGTTAGACTCTGGAATTGTGTGTGGCATCAAAAACTTCTAAAGACAGCATAAGAGCCAGAACTGATGAACTGTATAATAACACATTTTATGTCCTCCAAACAACCATCAATTAGAACTAAATTAGTGTCACCACTGGGATGGATGCCAAGCTGTCATTATGGGGAGCCTTCAAGCCTCTGACTGACTCACAGCTCTTCCCATTCCTCATCCCATTCCCAGGAAGCTAAATGGGCTTCCTAGCTCAGCTTCAGGAACACCAAGTATCAGAGCAGAAAAAGCCCTGGCACAACCCTCCCACAAGTGCTAGACAAAAGCCAAGTACAATGCCGGAGCATCCTTCAGGCAGAACCTACATGTAATGCAGCACCTTCCACAGCAGTGCTGGCTCCTGGCCAGAGCCACACTCAGCTTTTTGCCCAGGGGAGGGCTCGGCCCATGGAGTTAAAAAAAAAGGCTGCAAAAACAAAGTCAAAAAGTTTTCTTTTAACAAGGTCACTATCAATTCTAAGGCTTTCAGTCATTGTCTCCTTGGGGAAACATTCCCAGTGTTATGTTTTAGAGAGGAACAATTAGTTAACACTGGGGCGTCTTACTCTGGCAATTACCATGATGGTAATAACCCGTACCACTGCAGTCAGAGAACCATCTTTGTTAACATCTCCTGAAATGCCTGTTCTGAGCAAGTCCAAGACTTTCCCAGGCTGTTGCTCCAGGGATCCCCATGGTGACTCATTGTAATCCAGAGATCACTTTGACACACTGGCAGCAAACTGGTCAACAAAGAGAAAAAACATGAGCAAATTAAGCACAGAAACAAAAATATTCTTTATGGCAAGGAGTGATGAGTAATTCCAGGGCACAGAGCTCCATCCCAACCTTTTCTGATGAAGTGCAGCCATGAACTTTGTCACTCTCCTGGCTTCTCCATGTTAATTACATCATGTCTTTGTCTGCAAATAGGCTTTGGTCTGCATGTATGTGACGTGTTGTGCTTAGACAGGATTTTGGGTGGCGATCAGCTCCAGATGTACAGGTTTGAAAGAATATTTTCAAGTTAGGTGTCTCTAGCTTTCTTATTTGGCGTACGACTATTGCTTATGCTGCTTGAGAGCTTGGTAATTGACTTTTGTGGGCTGGCATGGAATTGTTACAGGGAGGGAATAGTAACTTGCATCACAGGAGGATGCCTTACCTTTGAAAAATAATATCTCTTGGCTCATGTCTTCACTGACTCAAGTTTTGGAAACTAAAGAGTATTGCCTTGAAGATTTGCTGGGGTGATTCATATGCAAAGATTAAATCTTGATGAGGGATACGGCATTGTGAGCCCTGTGCTTGCCCAAGTGTGTGGTGAAACATTCCTAACTGCTTTGAAAAAGTTGCTTGCTCAGAATGGAATAAATGTTGATACTTGTCAATCTTTTTAATACGTTCACAGTATTGGGCTTTGTATTGCATTTTGATTATACCTGTTCTAAAGAATACCCATAGGCACAGGTAACCGAGTGCATTGCTCAGGGCCAGGTAACTTTGAAGAGGAGTGATAGGAAGGTGAAGGCTTCTCCACTCACCTTGTGAGCTTTTGTGGGACCCCACACATCCACAGGACTTGGACTTTCCTAAGATTTTGTATTTAATAGGCTGTTTTGAAAGTTTGCCACTCACTGAGTGTCCCTACCACAATTGTAAACATGAATCAGTTCACTTCCCAACGACCTTTTTTTCTTTCCTTGTCCAGTGTCATGGATATCTATTTTTTTCTTGCTGCCAGGCCAAAACTGTCTGTTTTTTCATTTATATCAGGGCAGCCAAACATTAAAACATAGCTGTGGCGTTTAGGAAACATTACAACTTATGTTAGTGTCAAAAGATAACAACAGCTGAGTCTAATCCCAGCTTCTCCGTGGAAGCAAGTCATTGAGCTTTAGGGCAGCAATTATCTTTTCTATAAAATTGACATAATAACTACCTACTTTCCATAAAATGCTATCAACTGCAAAAAGTGATGAAAAACAAAACAGCTGGGAAAGTGATAGGCAGCAGACTTGGAGTGGTTTCACGGTGTTAAACAGAAAAAGAGATTAAAAGAAGAGACTGGTGCAGGTTTATCACTGGGCTGATCTTCTTGAAGAGGCATTGATGAAGACTTTGCAGAGGCTGTGGCACCCCAGCAGCTCTCCTGGGCTTGTGATGGGCAGCAAGGACTTCAGACACCAACCAAGGCCACATTCTTGGCTGCTTCCTGATGACCCTGGCAGGGAGCACATACCTAGACTTGCCTGCAGCACACACCTAGACTTGCAGGTAGGTTTTGCAGTCCCTGATGAGTTTCCCTCACATCAGTTACCTGGAGTTGGTTCCACAGGAGGGCAGCAGCCCCAGCATGGAGCTGGGAGACCAGACCTGCATCCCAGCTGGGTTCTGCAGCCCCACCAACCTCACCCTGTCCCCTCGGGAGAGACCAGCCTGCCCCAGAGCACATCCCCCTAGGCTTGGATGGGAGCTGGGAATAAAGAGGAACCTCTAAATCCTCTGATGGAGACATTTATTAATTGCCACCTCAGTCCTTACCAGCCATGGGAAGATGGGTTCCTGGCTGCTACCAAGTGTCTTTGCTTTGATGCTTTATCTAGAGCTGGTTTATGGCTCCAATTTTCCTGTTTTCCCATGTTTACCTCTCTCCTCAAATATCCAACTAGGATTAGTTGGGTTTGTGGTAGGCAGCTGGGTGGACAACATTGCTAGTTGTGAATGCACAAGTTTTTCTAGCCTGGTAGCTTGGGGCTTGACAGGGTTGCTGCCTGAGTGGTTTCCCTAATAAAAACTCATAGGGTGCTGGGTTTTTAGCCCTTTAAACTACCAAACTCTACTCAATAGAGGGGTAAAAATTGCTTTGTATTTTTTTAAATGTCAAAAAACCCAGCTTGTTTTAAAATGTGGTCACTTGGAGAATTAACTTGTGCTTCTAAAACTACTGGGCTGAGGGGTCCAAATGTATTTTGTGAGCCCCTCTCTTAAACTCAGGCTGTTTGGAAACAACCCTACACCTTGATCATTGATGTGAAAGGTATCATCATAAAACAAAAGAAAAGCAAGTTTATAGTGAAAATCATCAGTTTACTAGAAGAAAAATATTCTGAGAATATATGAAGATAAACGTGTGTGAAATCATGACCTTTTTTTCCAAATCAGTTATTACAGAGTCTTGGGGAATGTAACCCAAGTAATATACTATTAACATTATATTAACATACCACTTTACATGTGTAATACATCGGTGTGTGGTTGTGAAGCACCCTGGCTCCCTTTGTTCTGCGGAAGTCTTGGGTTATTTCTGGGTGGGTATAATTGCAAGAATGACATGGTATTTCCTAGGCACCAAAAGACCATGAATTCAATCAGCAAACACATGTACGTAGGCATTATGGAAGACTGAAATTAATATAATCTTTAGTACAAAACCAGCATCTGAAATTACTTGGCATGAGCAGGACACACCTGATGTCCTAAACGGCGTCTGCCTAGAGGGATCCACTGCTGGCACCAGCCAGGCAGACATAGGTACCTGAGGCTTTGACCAGGACATCCAGAAGCAAGTAAGAAACTGGTGCTTCAGGTCCACACATGACTGTTGACACTCACACATGAAAATGAGTTCTTTGCAAAAGCAGGCTGGAAAAGTTTTGATGCAGATATATGAAGAACAGCTTGAATCTGGCTCAGTTCAGTTTGTTTATAGAAAAGAAGGCGTCCAAATAGGAATGGTTCTAAGTTAGAACATAAAAATATACATTTTGCTATAATCTAGAGGTGCATACTTAGGATATGCAGAACCATGTCTCTCTAAGAATGGGACTTCTGCTCACTAGTTTCTAGACTGCAACCCAGATTGACATCCCATTTTCACACAGGAACCTACAGAGCAGAACCAAATCCTTCATTTTACCTGGGCATCAAGTTTTGAGGGGTCTAGGAGGAGTCTCCAGGCCACCTTCTGTTCCTCTATAGAAGGCTGAGTGTCACTGAGAGAGCATTGCAAATAAGTAGCAGAGGAAAAAGGAGATTCAGAAGGCCAACGGTTTGATGCAGCAGCATTTTAATGTAAATGCAAAGTGGAGTAAACATTTGCAGAAAGAATAATGCAGACTAGAAAGAGCGTATTTCTAGAGACAAGAAAAGCTAAAACCAATTACCCATCCCAGTGTGACGCATTTCATCGACATGTTCACTTTCCTCACTCTCGCTGACCCTGACATTCAAATCCCTCTTTGCGCTTTGTTTTAAAACCATGGTCAATGTCAAACTGGGTAGAGAAAGCTAAAAGCACAGACGTAAGATGCAAAGCCACAAGAATAAAGAAAGCAATAATCTAAGCTAAAGCACTACTAGATGTAGGGTCCTGGTTTTCAGGGGAGCTTCCTTCTCCAGTAGCCATGCCTGTAAATCACATGCCATACTCTTTCACTTCTTTGCTTGTTCTTTTCCCGTGACTATTCTTTGTTTTAGGCGGATTAGATCTTCTTACAGAAGCCTCTCTGGCAAGGATGCTTCCAGCGGGTGGAATAGGTGTAGGAGCGCTCTGGCACGCACTGGGAAGTGCACTGGGGAGCACACGTAGTAGTGCACTTGGTAGCACACTGGGGAGCACACTGGGGAGCGCACTGGGGAGCACATGGAGGAGGACACGGAGGAGGACACGGAGGAGGACATGGAGGAGGACATGGAGGAGGACATGGAGGAGTGCACTGAGGCTCACACTTTGTCACAAACTGCGGGGCACACCGATCGATGCAGGGCTCCACACACTCAATACCCTTCTGTGCTGAAGCAATCCCCACACCCGACTCTAAGGCGCCAGCCAGCTCAGCTGACTCCGTGGAGCCCACAATAGTTTCCTGTGGGTAGGTGGTGAGGATGGGTCCTGGGAAGGTCACAACCACAGGAGGTGGGAATATAATCACGCGGGAGTCTGGGCAGGCGATGACGCAGGGCTCATTGCAGGCAGCGGCACGGGGCTCGGGGCATTTTGTGTCACATGGGACAGAGCATGGCTGAGCACACACGGTTTTCTCGCAGGACATCTTTTAGCTGTTCTGTAGACCTGCAAGGTATGGGGAAAGAACAAATATAGAATCATAGAATCACAGAATGATTTGGGTGGGAAGAAACCTTAAAGCTCATCTCATTCCAACCTCCTGCCCTGGGCAGGGACACCTCCCACCAGCCCAGGTTGCTCCAAACCCCGTCCAACCTGGCCTTGAACCCCTCCAGGGATGGGGCAGCCATAGCTTCTCTGGGCAACCTAAAAGTTCTATGAAACCAAAGGAGCTGGTAAGACAGGATCAACACTTGAAGTAAGCTCAGGTGAGCCCTGAAGAGACACAAGTTGGTAGATAGGTAGATACCCATCCTGTTCTGCTTTGCTTTGCTCTTCTCCTCTGTGGCCTTTCAGAGCCCAACGCCGTCCTACCGACACCAAACAACCTCTTTGGGGCTGCTTCTTAAATACCATCTGCTTTCTTCTATGTAATTTGGACTCCAGAGGTGGAGTTCAGTAAAATTAGGGCAATAGAGTAGCAAGCATTGCAGAAATGGAAAACACAGGAGAGATTTTAGTGTGCCAAATTTCCGTATTCTCTGGGCTAGGCAGATAGAAGTATATAACCCTTGTGTCAATCCCTTAAGGATACTATGTTTTTAATGCAGTTAGTTTGTAACAGGTGGCATTATTACAGCATATTTAGTATCAAGCTCACTTGGAAAAATTATACAATGAGCCTTTTGCAAGACCACAAGGGAAAAAATGAAGCGCAGCAAAAACCTGAAAGCAGGTCTCCTGAATTTAAATTTCAGAGGGAGTAAAACTGTTCACAAACCTGGACAGAATTCTACACCTTCTTTCTTTCTTTTGAAATAAATTGAAGGGTGGGAAGGTAGTTTGGAAAATGTCATAAAACTACATTTCACGATGTCATTTCAAACTTATCCAAGTTCCAAATCAAAGCACCAAATGAAGGAGACTGTTAATCTGTTGTTTCAGATTAAATGGAATATTTTGATTTCAGACAATGAGGTTACTTATTTTTTTTTGTCTGAGTTGCACATTAGAAAAACCTGGGTGGGGCTCAGTTTGACTCAAGCAATTTTTCTTGGATCTTTTTCTCTTTTGTTGTTTTAGACATGATGCCAAAATACCCATTATTCACCTAAACTTCTCCTGACCTTAAACACTAATCCAGACACTATCTTCAGGTTCCCACCCTTACATTCTACTACATATACTAATTATGTTTTCCTGACTTGACGTGCAAATCCCTCAGCAGAAAGCAAGCCAGAGAAAATGGATAGACAAAAAAACCAGACATGAAAACATTACATACAGTACAAAACATTTATAGTGGATAATATATTCTTACACAACCTGTTGAATGTTTTGCATAAGACCACTGCTTTGCATGAAAAGAACAAAACCACCCAAAGCAACTTCCCAAAGAATATACACCTTAAATAGACATTTTCTGGGTTCCCGTTTCCTCTGCGTAGCTGTCCTGACAGGCGATTTAGCAAAGCTCTGGCCATTCAGACTGACAGTGAGTGCCTGAGAGGGTCCCAGGTGGGGCATTTCCAAAGTCAGCCCAGGAATCCAGGGCCCCATCCACGGAGACGCTGTGTCTCAAAACCTGGCTCCAGTCTGAAAGTTGACTGCAGCCATCTCACCATCTCGGTATTTATAAAGCCTACCTCAGTATTTACACCCGACACCTCTGCCCAAAATTAGATAAAAATTGGAAGCTACAAGGTCAGAAAAACACTGACGGCTAAGATATATTAAGGCTACCTAAAGGCTATATGCATTAAATTCCCATAAAGTAATGGAAGTACATGTCTTTAAGATTATCTAGATTTCAGATGTATTTTTGAATCTCAATCCATCAGCACGTTTGGATGAATAATTAGCAAATGACTCTTT
Organism: Rynchops niger; assembly: GCA_013400035.1. Classification (NCBI taxonomy): domain Eukaryota; kingdom Metazoa; phylum Chordata; class Aves; order Charadriiformes; family Laridae; genus Rynchops; species Rynchops niger. Next base: position 10,624 of record VXBH01008221.1, read on the forward strand.
CACGAAAATAAACTCCTGAATGTTGCACAGAATCGCAGAATATTAATCCAATATTCATCCCAGAAGCAAATGCAAAGATTTCAAAAATGATACTTCTTTTTTTCTTTTTTAGGAAAAAGAAGTTACATCAGAATCCAACTTACTCAGTTCACCGAGGAGAAGTCAAGAGAACCTGCTGGAAGGTTTCTGAATCATGGATGGTTTTATATACCTTCCTGGACCACCAGGCTGATGCAAGAAAATAACGTCATATTTGTGCATTAGGTTCCATTACTCCCCAAACAAAATTTGACACGTAATTACAGTAATTGTTTTGCTTACTGCTTGTGTTGATTACCCTATTCTCGCCAGCACGTGACTTGCATAGTCCCATCCCTGGATTCCTTTCATTTCATGATTTTAAGCATCAAACCCGGTTCCGCAGCCCTGGCGGTGGGCAGGCAGCCTGCAGGAGGCTCTTGGGCTCTCCTGTGAGCCCTGGCAGTGCTGCAGCCCAGCAGAAGCTCCGCAGGACTCAGCCTTGCAGTTCCTTAGAAAACAGGAGTTTGTTTTCCTTGCTTAACATCATGACCTCCAAGAATGCATAAGAGCCTAACCTAGTATTAGTAGTAAGTGTGCTTGCTAGTTTAAAGCTTGTTAGGATGTGTTTACAGAAAATGTAGTCACTGCATGACTGGAGTGTCAGGATTGCCTTGGAAAGACACTCCTAGCAGAGCCCAGCATTGCCTGTGGTGCCCGGCTCCTCATTTGATCTTCAAGCCTCTTTCAAGACAAGAATATAACACAGTGCAAAGGTTTGATGTGTCAGCTATAGCCCAAGTTGAGCATGAAAGGTCCCTTCCTCTGCAACATGACTCCTGGCCAAGCCCAGGAAGAAACACGAGGGGAGAAAGCTCATTTTGGTTAAAGTCGGGTGGTGAGAGGGATCTAGGAATTGCTCAGTCTGGTTTGGAATAAATCACTCTCTACCCTCTGTCCCTTTCACGGTGGTTTTGGTCACAGCTGCACCAGAAAAATGCTTATAAGTGTGGCGAAGAGCGCTGCGGGAAACTCAAGGTAAGTGAGCAATGTGGTGGCAGAGCTGGTCATTCCCCATTCAATATACAGGTAGGCCAGAGAAAAGAGGAGCAACCAATTTATTTAAGATTGCTCAGGAAGGCTTTGGCGGTAGAAAGGACTAAGAATTACAGCACCGATTTGTGCCCAACTTGACCTGCTGTGATGAAGCAGCAATTCATGCCACGTTTGAAGCACAGACCCAGCCCCTTCAGGTGATATAATACTATTTAAATCAGCAAATATGCCCTGATTTAGAAAGGTGAATGTTTGGCCAACTTGCTTTAAATAGTATGATTAGGATAACAAATGCAGAGCTGGCTTTTAATCAAAAAAACTAAAGGGATCCAAATTCCCAAGGTCTTTGTCATTGTCTGATTCAGAGAATCACATGGGTGGCCCTGACATATATATTTTAAAGTGACGCTATGATTCAATACTGTGGAGTTTAATACTGGCAGCCTGTTATTAACATCATAACACCACAATACTTTGCATGTATAAAACATTAGTGCGTGTTTGCAAAACTATCTGAAAGCATTTCCTCAGAACAATTCCAGTAAGTGTTCTTGCCTAGAGGTGCCTGCAAAATCACTCTGCTTCCAAGCGATAATTGATAGCATAGAAGTTGCAACAATAATAAGCAAAAAATATTGTATATGTACGGAAAAGAGGGAGGGGAAATGAAGCCAGAAACTGTTCACTGTTAGGGCTGGTCGTTGTCCCAAAGTCATGGTCCCAACATCATGGTGACAACCAGAGCTGCACCCCTAAATTTTACCCCCTGTTCTGGAGCAATGCAGGGGAGAGGAGAACGTGCCGCTGAGAGAGGATTTGAATAGTATCTGTCAGGTGCTGTTCTTATAGGTGCAGCCCAGCACATCAACCTCTGGCAGCTTTGGAAAAGTCTGGAGTGGGTGGCATTCCTCTCCAGCTCCTTTCAGTGGCATCAACCCTGCCAGGCAATTTTTGCCATGATTCCTCCTGCACTCTTGCTAACACTCAGCTCACATGGCCGCATCCTCCCGCAGCTTTTGCCCTGTATTTGGCTGTCCAAGAGGCATTTTCAGCTTCAGCTGTTCAGACTGAGTTATGAGTCTGATGCGGAGGCTCCATGGCAGGAACCGGGCTGAAAGAAGAACCGCTCTCACCCTCCTGGCATAAGCTCACTTACCCAGAGCAGCTCCAGAGGGAGCTTTTGAGTGAACCCAAAATTCACACACATATATGCATTTATTCTCTTGCATGGATTTATTTATTTACATGTATAAAAGCTGTGATAAGGAAGCAATTGCAAATAACTGTGGGTAAAGAATTTCAGACTGGTGAAGTAACAAAATGCTGTTGGGAACAGGTAAGTTAAATGAATATGAATTGCTTAAGAAGGTGAACATTCTTCAAAAACAGTGCTGAGCAATGCCAAGGGCTTAAAAAAAAAATTACTTGAAAAAAACCAGAATTATAGGAAATCATTGTGGAAGACAACTGGTGAGGTTGCCCAACTGATATGCTCCCCTGAATTATTCCTGGAAAAGATTTGCCTAAGCTGTTCATAAAAACGTTCCAGTGCTGGGATTCCATCATCTGACTTGCAAATCTGTCAGCACCTGGCTGCTGCTGCAATTGGAAAGTGGGGTGGTTTTATTCCCTAAAACTAACCTAACTTCTTTGTTGCAATGTGAGATGATGACTTCATCTCCTGTTTTCCCACTGAATAAAGGGTATTTTATTGCCTTTCTCCTTGAAGTATTGATTTATGGTTTTATACTCCTTCTTATGAGCCTCTCCAAAGTAAAGCAATCAAATGTGCTGCATAGCTTCTGTGAAATAAGACCAAAAAGAGACTTAAACAAATTCAAGTAACTGCAAGGGGGGGGGGTGGTGGTGGTGGAATTTCTCTAATTAGGAAAAACTGTAATTAGAGAAGGAATAACATGCAAGCATTTAATTATAACTATAATTAACCATTGGAATAATTTGGCAGAGATGAGTGATTCCTTACTGACTTTAAATAAAAAGCTGGTGTTCAGTCAAAAGGTGTATGATGCTTTAAAGAGAAATTATGGAACAGAGAGAAAGTACTGGGTAATATTTTCTGTCTCATAATGTCCGGAAGATCTCTCCTGGCCAAAAAATCTGGAGGTACGAGAATACAAAATATCTGTTATGACTTAAGGTATGACGTTGCACCAGCACCCAGTCTCAAATCCTGCCACTTCCATGTTTTCATTCCAATTGATAGATTTGCACAAATAGCAGAGAAAGAAAACCTGTGTGCATACATGCCAGGAGGAGAGAAGGTATTGCAAGATTTTTTATTATATTTAAAAAAATAATAACATTAAGGTGAGACAATTATGTAATAAACTGTGCAATTATGTCTATAATGACAATAAAATTGTGTCTACAGTTCATCTAAACACAGGAGACCTAGCTTCAAGTGAGCTAGGGTAGCTACTTTTGGCATTGAAAGAGTTTCTTCCCATGATCTTAAAATCTGAGTAGAGATCTGTGATTCCCCTTCCTGACACTGTTGCTTTCACAGGGCAGGTGAATTTCGTGAGGATTCATCATTTTTCATTTGCTTTTCTCTCCATTGCCTTTCCAGACCTCCAGAGACATGGAAGAGAAAGCAGCAAATCTTTATTATTTTTGTACCTCTGTTTTTCTCTTTTCCCTCATTCACATTTAGGTCTTATACAGACACATCCATGTTCTTTAGTCAGCAGAGTGCTCCAACCAGATTCATTCAGGTGAGTCATTTTGTTACGGGAAAGTGTCTTAATAACAATTAAGAGGAGCAGGGCGCACCACATCAAGAGAGAGCTGAAGGGCATGCGTGCACACGAATCTAAATATTCAATGTTTCTTTAAGAAAATTATAAAACCCAGAACCCTTCAAGTGCAAGAATTATTACATTACAATTAATTAAAAATTACATTGTATGTTCCTGTTTTCAAGAGGATCATGTCTGCCAACCTAGGTCGTATTTCTAGGAAGGCACCAACTGATTTACCCGTTTGATTCTGTGCCGGGTGAAACGCTTAGGAAATACTAAAAGATGTGGTGCAAAATGTATGTTCCCCCCATCAAACACAATGCTATAGTGTAATGAAGGGGCCCAATTCTCCTCCAGGAAACTCACAGATTTCTCAGGCCTATTGGTGCATTACCCAAAAAACTAGTTGAAAATACAAGGTTAAAAAAATAAATAGAGGGTTGAGTTTGAATGCAACATAGTTTTAATGAGTGGGAAGCACAAGATACATTTGGTGAAGACGGGCACCCAGAGCACAAAGGATGTTTCCCAGGGCTGTGGGAAGTGATGCCGCTCCATGCAAAGTCCATCGCTTGGACATCACCGGGTGGCAGCTTCCCCTGCCAGGTCAGCACAGCCCAAGGCTGCTGCAGTGCCAGATGTTGACCCTTCAGAAATATCCGGAGCCACAGCTTCCTCCACCAAACCTCCTGTAGCCAGAGGAGCCCCCACCACTCAGAGAGCTCCCCCCACCAAAGGACCAGCCTCTTCCGCAGGAGCCTCNTGGAAAGCCCCCAATGGGTGATGGGAATGAGGTGCCCACGATGCTCTCCTGAGGGCAGGTGCTGAGGATGGGGCCTGGGAAGGTGACGACCACGGGGGGTGCGTAGACCACGGCACGGGAGTCCCCGCAGGAGGTGACGCAGGGCTGGTTCCAGGCGTTCACGCATGGCTCTGGGCAGGTCACCTCGCAGGGTGAGGAGCATCTACTGCTCACAAGCTGTCCTCCTGAAGACATCTTTTGTGATACAGGTAAATCTGCAGCAGGAGATAAAGCATCAGTACAATGCCCAAATGCCAAAAGGATAAAGCTTGCAGATCTGACGTCTTTCACAAGCATGAAGAAAGGGCAGAAAAAAAGTGTTTAGAAAGATTCAGGTGTACGTCTCTTACATGTTCTTCTGAACATGCATGCACTAACACCTGGTACTTCGCAAAGTACTTGCTGATGCTCTAGAAATACTGATAATCATGGAGAGTAAAGACAAAGCCTATGTGTCTTTGGAAGTAGTTCATCTTCTAGATTTTGTTGGATTATAATACACACCTCTGGAGCTGACCAACAATACTGAATTGATCCAAGTGCCTGTGAAAATCCAGTCTTACAATTCATCATCTCTGCTTTTAAAGGTATATATTTAAATGACTATAAAAATTAATCTATGAAAAAAGGCAAGCAACATTGCTTAGCAACACAATTTCTGCAGAAGACTAAGTCCTCAGTTAAATACTGAAAGTTTTTTCCTAGGGTTCATATAGAGAATGAAGTAGATCCAACTCACCAGGACTGGAGAAGTGTAGATGAAGAGGTGTCGTCGATGGAACTGAAGCATTCAGAGCGCTCTTATATACCTCTTCAGACCACCAGTGGGATGTGAGCCACGCTTTGTGCAAGAGCTTCCTACGTGTTGCCAAACTGTTTTGCTGTATGGATTATTTCTTTAATTGTTCTAATTGTTCTCATAAGTGATGTGATCACGACTTTATTCTTAATTCCAAGTCACGTTACAGGCATTACACACCTCGTGTTTTATTTTACGTTCTGAACCTGACAAAGTCACTGAGCAGCTGATATTTTTCCTGGCCCTTACTGGATTTGAAACTGGAATGAGTGTAGGTGGATGCAAGGGTTATATCGAGCTGATAAACAGGTTTCATACACGATATTCCATTTTTATTCTTCAAAGCCTGGATTGAAAATAGTTGGGTAGTTAATAGAAGTGCTACTGCTTGCCAGTGATGCTGAAACATGACAAACAGAAGCAGTGCCCAGGGTTTTTCCTATAAATTGATATTTCTCAAGCCAACTGTAGGAAACCAGGAGGATTCACATTAACCAAGGAGTTAACGAAGAATTGCTGACTGGCAAAACTGTCAAATCTAAATCTGCTCGCTGATGCCTGACAGGACTCGTTCGCATTCTGATGCAACACCTTAACTGTATAAGCTGCCTGTGCTCTATTTTCTAAACGGGCCTGAAAACACCAGAAATCTGGTGATATAAATGATATAAACATTAAAGATAAGCATTAAACATAAACATCATAACGATATAAACATTAAACATAGTATGATAAGTAGAACAGGCTGAAACCTGCAACCATTTAGATTCGGACGGGCTGCAGTTGCTGTCCTCCCACAGCAGTGACTGAGTCAAAATCTAGAATTACTTTAGTTCACTTTGGTTTAGAAAAAAACAACATTTAAGTTGGGTGTTTGATACCTCTGGCACAAATCCGGTTGATGTTTGGCTGTTATAACCACACAAAAATATTGATCGCATCTAATGTTCTCACTATGTTTCTGGTTATTGATAAAGGAAAAGTTGCTTAGAGATATCTCTTCCTATTTATGCACTTGTGTCTCTGTCTTCTAGTATATGAGGCTTTTAAGTACTCGTCCAGGAATACTGCTGTGGCTTTCTTGAAAAAAAAAAAAAGCAGTCCTTGTCATTATCAAGGTGGGTTTTCTTTGTTTTAAATTTAATCATCTTTATACACTCTATGTGCATCCATATCCAAAAAGATGTTATTTTTTCTCAAATGATGCCTCCTGGACAACAGCAGTGTGTCTGGTTAGAATACAGCAGCTCTCCTGAAAGGTGATGAAAGGAGAAGGATGAGAATGAAATCATTCCGTGTTCTCACATCGTGCTTCCTTGTACTTGTGTGACAGTGGTCATTTGATTATGCACCTCTGTAAGCAGTTACTTGGGTGGATGTTAAACAGGCAGAAAAAATGACCCCTCCCATCTAAGGAGCTATAAAGATTAAATTTGCAGTTTTCCCAACTTGGTTCAATCCTAAATTTAAATGGAATCTTCTGCAGAACAGAAAGTATTTCTCCCGACCAAGCCAAACTGATGCTTTTACCTTGCAAAGGAAACGGAGCTTGATTCCCTACCATTGCAATTCAAATGAGGTCAGGAGATGGCACTAGTCATAAAATGAATACAAAAAATATGTAAGGATTAAAGTAAGACAAAGGGTGTGTTGCACATATTGTATGATGTGGAACCAATTTACTAATCGTTATCAGATATCAAAACAATTATTACAATTAGAAGTAGCTTATACAGCAAAATGTTTTGCTGGCTAACTATTCTGCCCCATGTCCCAAAGCGTGTTGCATATGCTGGCGGCAGTCTCCAGGGGTATATAAAAGCGCTGCCTTTCCTCCAGGGTCACCAACAACTTCTGTACGATTTCTTCCGCGAGCCTGGTGAGTACTCCTTCTTTAAATTCCTTTATATTAACTGGGATGTTGCTATCAGTCTTCAACTTGGGAATGAATTCTATGTCAGCTGTGACCAGCTGTCAGCTAGGATCAGCAATATCTTATTTCTTAAGTAGATAAGGTTTTTGTAGCCATTCAGCAGTAACCGTTGGTAGACGCAGGTCTTAAAATGTGCGGCTGTGTCCTTCCAAACCACAAAGGCAAAGTGTCAATTAAATCTTGTCAATTTGATAAGGAGGTTACAATTTAACAACTTACAGCTTGGCATTTATTAAAATACGTGTGCATACACACACACACACACACACGTATATATAGAAAGAACCACTGTTGATTTCTGCTTACAACTACAGGGTCTGTCAATCCTGTTTTCAAAACAACCCAATATCTGAGATGAATAAATTAGCTATTTGCTCTTACCACAACTAGAGGTTAGTGGTGGAAGACAATATGCTCTCAGAATGAAAACAGATGAAGATGCTTTAGAAAGGTGTATTCCTTACTGGCAGCTACGCTGGGCTGCAAGAGCAGTTGTATTTGTGTCTGTATTATTTAGCTTTAACGATGCTGAAGAACAATAATTCAGACTAAAGGTAGGTATCACCACAAGAGTAGTTCTCATCTTTATAAGAAAATAATTCTTTCTATCAGGAAACATATAGCTTGTATCGTCATGATTGTGTAAAGGCACAGAGCTGCACATATATTTTACTTTTACTCCTTCACCTGTGCTGCAGATTTACCTGTATCACAAAAGATGTCTTCAGGAGGACAGCTTGTGAGCAGTAGATGCTCCTCACCCTGCGAGGTGACCTGCCCAGAGCCATGCGTGAACGCCTGGAACCAGCCCTGCGTCACCTCCTGCGGGGACTCCCGTGCCGTGGTCTACGCACCCCCCGTGGTCGTCACCTTCCCAGGCCCCATCCTCAGCACCTGCCCTCAGGAGAGCATCGTGGGCACCTCATTCCCATCACCCATTGGGGGCTTTCCAGGGCCAAGGGGCTCTCTTGAATCAGGGGGCTCCTATGGAGGAAGCAGTTCATTAGGGATGGGTGGCTCATATGGCGGGGGCAGTTCCCTGGGCATGGGGGGCTCATACGGAGGTGGCAGTTCCCTGGGCATGGGGGGCTCATATGGTGGGGGCAGTTCCCTGGGCATGGGGGGCTCGTACGGAGGTGGCAGTTCTCTAGGAATGGGGGGCTCATATGGAGGGGGTAGCTCCTTTGGCTCTGGGGGCTCGTATGGAGGAAGCAGGTCATTTGGAAGCTCATACAGAGGCAGAAGATCCTTCGGCTCCAGCTCCTACGGTGGGGGCTTTGGGGGCTCCTGCGGAGGAGGCAGCTCCTATGGTGGAGGCTACTTTGGAGGCGGCCGGTCCTTTGGTGGGGGGAGCTCTCTGAGTGGTGGGGGCTCCTCTGGCTACAGGAGGTTTGGTGGAGGAAGCTGTGGCTCCGGATACTTCTGAAGGGTCAACATCTGGCACTGCAGCAGCCTTGGGCTGTGCTGACCTGGCAGGGGAAGCTGCCACCCGGTGATGTCCAAGCGATGGACTTTGCATGGAGCGGCATCACTTCCCACAGCCCTGGGAAACATCCTTTGTGCTCTGGGTGCCCGTCTTCACCAAATGTATCTTGTGCTTCCCGCTCATTAAAACTATGTTGCATCTGTATGTTTGCCTCGTTTTTCTTTTTCACCTTTTCTCCTACAAACCACTTCAATTATGAAACACATTGTCATGAACCAGGTGACAGCTGAAAACTTTCTGTCCTAAGTCTGTAGAGAAGGTGGAGACCTCAAAACAGTGCAAAATGTTGCACCCGGTGACACATTGCAGGATTCTCCTGCTGAGCTGGAATTCCGCTTCTTTATGATGTGCGATTACCTTACCTCCTAGCTGCAGAGCTATATAATGACCACAATCAAATTATCTAATTGTTTTCAAATTGAGCCTGTTTCTTCAGTCCTATTAATGTTTTGCTTGGAGCTGATGAGTTTCTTGTCTTCAGTCATTAAATAAATCACAGATTAAAATTCCTTAACTTCTTTAAACACGGGAAACTTAAGCAATTGCTTAATTGTGTGAGTATCCTCTAAATTCTTTTATTTTCTAGCTCCAAAAACCATCAATTAATATTTTTGTTATTTCCATTTTCACCTTAGTTTTAACAAAGAGATAAAAGTCAGATTTTCTGGGACCAGGAATCTATGACAGGGACATTCTGTGTTCTGGCTCTGCTTATAGTCCCTGTGTTTCAGTTCATTCTTCTTGACTTTGTGAACACGAACAATTCTGTAGTTCAACATGAAGTGTAAAAAAACAGAAAAAAATTTTTTTAAATATCTTTATTTGGTTCTTGATCTTCCCCAATGTGTTTTTCAAGTAACATCAAATGGAGTAGAGCCAGGTTTTAACGCATCCTTAGCATTCAATGGACTTCTCTTGGAGACTCACCCATGGGTCTCCTTGCATTTCTACTCCCAGCAACAGCTGCAGAGACCACCACAAGGTGTTATTTCTAGTTTTGTGTCACTCATCACTTACGAACTTCTCTCTTGCACACCCCTGTGATGTGAAAGCACATTGTGCTGTCATATAAATGCGGCCCTTTGATGTGGCCACTGTCAAAAGAAATTCATAAATGTCTTCAGGTATTCAACACCGCAAGTTCAAGGTGACAAATTTCAAAAATCAAGTAAGGCTTATGTGGTTGATTTTCTTTGGTTACCATTCGCAATCCCCAGATAAATGTATTTTTTTATTGGTTTGCATTTTTTAGGCACTCTTGATAACATATTTAAGTTGTCTAAACCTCAGACGTCTCCAGGGAACCATGATAATTCATATAAACTGATTCTAAATGAAACATGGTGACAGAATGGATGGACAGAAAGACTCCTTCAGAAGAGAAGGGTTGGGCTATACAACAGAAAGTAAAATGAAAAAAAAAAAAAAAAAAAACCCAAAAACCCAAAAAAAAAAAAAAAAAAAAAAAAAAAAAAAAACCAAAAACCAAAACAAACAAACAAACAAACAAACAAAAAAAACCCAACCAAGAATTTCCAGTCTTCAGCTGACCATGTCTCATCCCTCACACTTTATTTTCCTACACTTTCCCCCATCGGCCAGGAAGAGATAATATTAAGCAGCCTGAGCTCTTTGAAAAAGTCTTATACGTGTGGCATTTTGAATATCTCATCTCTTATTTGACATGAAATGAAACAGCTGCACTGATGAAAAATGGGGTTTTTTGAGAGTTGTCTGTAGCAAGTGACTTCCGTTTGCTATCTGTTCATACCCCAGCACAAAATATTGAGTCATCAGCTTTTGGAAACCTTCGTGCCCTACAGAGAAGCAATGCTGAACTGTTTCGTGTGCTTAAATTTTAAACGTTTCATTCAACCGCCCTTTTCACAACACCTTTATTGCTTAAGCAATTATTATCATATTACCATAAAAACACATAATTGTTGCTCACAGGCTATGTAACCAGCTCTAGGAAGCTAAAGATCTAGTGGAAAGGATGGGACCAAAACAGTCTTGTGGAGAAAGAAAAGCTGAACAAAATTTGATGATGCAGGAGGATTTTATTACAAAGAGGAAATGGGATACACTGCAGAATGAGGTGGCACACAACACAAAGTGACATGTCCTCAGTGCAAGGGAAGGGCACAGCATTCACTGCCTACAAAGAGTCCATTTTCCACCAGTTCTTCTCCTGTCACAGTTTTATTGACAATCTCTGTGTCAGGCCTTTCAAAAAAATTTTTTCTTACACTGGCACAATGAAAACAGGGATCTAGTATTGTGAGATGATTAACAGAAGCTGTCATTAATAATAGACAAAGTGAAAAATGCAAGGAAGAGGTGTGGGCCCAGTTTTCAGAGGTACCGAGCAAGGGTGGGTCCCATGGCTGATGCAACGGGCTTTCGCCATCTCTGAAATCCAGCCCCAGCTGATGATCCGGGTCGTGCATTTTCACCTCCTAAGTTGTTGTGTGCTCTGCAGGTGTTCGGGCTGCTTTAAAATGAGCCACAGCTTCCAAGGCGGGAGCCACGGCTACTCCTGTAGGACCATCTGCTGTAGCAGCCCCCCATCCCTGAGGAGCCTCCATACCCAAAGGAGCCCCCAGACCCATAGGAACCCCCCATGCCTGAGGAGCCTCCATACCCAAAGGAGCCCCCAGATCCATAGGAACCCCCCATGCCTGACATGTCCCCAGGACCAAAGGAGCCCCCTATCCCTGAGGAGTTTCCAGAGCTCAATGGGATCAAAGCACCATAGGGCTGGGGAAACGATGTTCCCACAATGCTCTCCTGAGGGCAGCTGCTGATAATCGGACCTGGGAAGGTGAGGACAACTGGCGGGGCGAACACCACAGCTCTGGAGTCCCCACATGATGCTACACAGGGCTCAAGACTGCTGCTGTAGGCACATGGTTGGGTGCACGTAACCTCACAGGCGGGCAAGCACCGGGAGCTGATGTTGCCATACATTGTTCTCAGAGTTTGAGGTGAAGCTGGGAACAAAAACATACAGTCAGGAAACCATCACAGCCAGGTGCTGATGGGTGCCCATCACACCCATGAGAGCAATAAGGTTAGGGAGGCAGATTAGATCCTTGTTCGTGCTTCTTACTCCTCTCTCAAGTCCTCCTATCCTCTGATCCCTTCTCTTCTTCCCTTCTTGCCCCTATGGAAGGCACCCAGAACTTTGTTTATTCAGTAGGGTTTAGCTTTATATTTGCACCTCAAGTTTTGAAAGACATAAGAAAAATAAAGTAGCTCTTAAAATTCTATCTTTAGATGTAAAATTGCTTCTTACCACTGTCTACAAGTTACTGCAGTGAGTTTCCTATGAAAAGTAAGATTTCAGTGCGACATCTTACTGCTGAAATCACAAAATACAGACACAGGAAAGAGTCCTCACCTAAAACTATCACTACAGAGACATGACAGATATAAAATTATTAGCTTAAATCAAACTCACCTGGAGCACCAAGACAGGTAAGTCAGGAGAGGTTTCTAGGAGACTCCTGAGATGTTCCAGCTTTTATACATTTTTGCAACAGCTATAGGGATGTGAAGCACCTCATAAAATCTCTAGCACTATGGGTTTTCTTTTCTGACTCCTCTAATACCTGTAATTATTTTCATAGTTTCAAATTAGTAAATCATCCCCAGCCCTACACAATATGACTCTCATATCATAAATTTGGGCTTTCTATTGTGTTGAAATCGTACAGCCAAATTCCTGTGCAATAGCATTCTGCTGACTACACTGGATTTACAACGGAAACTGACTGACCACTGCTTACGCTTTTTTTGCTATTGATTTACCAAGAAGGGGCCCCCAGAAAGATCAACCCTGCAAGTCTGCATTCAAGAATGACCTGACCTCAATGCTGAGCAACATGAGATCATTTTGAAGTTCAACCTCATTTCTAAGTTTAAGATCCACCTTGGAGCCAAAAGACCCGGTGATCTTTGGGTATGCCCTTGCACAGTCCTCACTGTCACCTCATCACCAGAACGTCCCAAAGCAAACTTTGATACATACTTGGTTAAAAATACTCAGAGGGCTCAGAGCTTAAAGGAGATGCCATGTGTCACTTAAATGCCATTTATCTGTGTTTTGAAAGACTTTTTGCAGGGCCTTGTCCTGGCCAGTGCTCAAGAACAATTTGTGAGGTCCGAATCTGTCATGGTGCTGTGTCATCCATTTGGTCAATAGATACAGGCGGGGTTGCAAAAAATGCTGACCCCCCCCATCCAAGGTGGGGTTGGACAATTCCATTTGGGAGGTATTATACCTAAATCTAAGGCTTACAAATAAATTGTGGGACTGACACAGCAGTAAACCACCTTCCTCAAAGCCATCAAAGAGAAGTAAACAGAGAGATCAACTGCTCTTTGAGTTGGAACCACAATGATGCCAAAAGGGTTTTTTCCATTCAGTTTGAGACAAAAGGAAACTGCTGGGTATTGGATGCCTGTCACTCAAAGTAAGGCTGCAAATGGATCACTAATTATGAACTGAAATGAAAACAATTACAAGGCTTAGAACAGTATCTTTTTCTTGGTAAGTGACAATAATTTCATTAATAATAGATGACCTCATATCCTTCCCATTGTCTAAGAAAGCGTATAAAAGAGTAGAGAACTAAGAACCCTTCTATTCTTCCAGCTTCACTGACTTACTCCTCCAAGACAACCAGGTAAGCGTAACTTCATTGCACTTCTTTGTAGCTACTTAAAACTTCTTTTTTATCTTGCAAAATGCTAGCAATTTTACAAAAGCTGAGATAAAGAGAAGAGTAGATTTAGCATGGATTCTTGGAGAAGCTGGGGGAAAGGGAAGAACAGAGCGAGGAAGATTCTGTTACTTTCATCTGGAGACTTCCTGAAGTTACAGGCAAATCTTCCTGTAGGGCTACTTTGAAAAGAGAATGAATGTAACTTTTCTGAACAAGTAATTGTTTAAGGATCGGGTAATTTAGTCACAGAGAAAAGAGTAATATTTTTTGAGAGGTTCGAAAGAATAAGAGACAGAGATGGTACACAGAGGAAGAAGAACCAAGAAGCTTTAAAAGGGGTCAGTCAGGAAGGAAATGGCAGGGAAAATGGAGACTGTGGGGGAGGGTTGAACTGGGAGCTGATGAGCAGCTGGAGGAGAAGGACAAGGTGCACCTGGTTCATGCTGGGAACCTGTTGGCACCTGACTGTGATGGTTTGCTGACTGCATGTTTTCTTTCCCAGCTTCACCTCCATTCCCCAAGAATGATGTCAAACAAAGTTAGCTCTGAGTGCTTGCCCACCTCTGAGGTGACATGCACGCAGCCATGTGCCTACAGCAGAAGCCTTGAGCCCTGTGTGGCATCGTGTGGGGATTCTAGAGCAATCGTGTACCCCCCACCTGTTGTCATCACCTTCCCAGGCCCAACTCTCAGCAGCTGCTCTCAGGAGAGCATTGTGGGAACATCGTTTCCCCAGCCCTATGGTGCTTTGATGTATGGGTCTGAGGAGTCCAATGGGATGGTGGGCTCCTTTGGTCCTGGGGGCATGTCAGGAATGGGGGGCTCCTTTGGGTATGGATGTATGTCAGGGATGAGGGGTTCCTACGGATCTGGGGGCTCCTTTGGGTATGGAGGCTCCTCAGGGATGGGGGGCTGCTACAGCAAGAGGTCCTACAGCAGCCGTGGCTCCCGCCTTGGCAACTGTGGCTCATTCTAAGCAGCCTGAACACCCGTGCAACAACTTCAGAGGTGAAAACACAAGATCTGGATCCTCAGCAGGGGCTGGCTTTCAGAGATGGTGAAAGCGCATTGCAGCAGCCATGGGAACCACCCTTGCTCGGTACCTCTGAAAACTGGGCCCGGACCTTTCTTCCATGTTATGCCTCATCTTCTATCAATAGCAGTTTCATGTGACGGCTTCTCTCCTTAAATTCTTGTTCATCTTGTACTATGAACTTTCTGGTGGAGTGAAAATACTTTGGAATTTGCAAGTGGGACTTTGCTGCAAAAATTTCAGCTTTACCTTGTGATGTGCAGTGCCTTATTTCATCGACACGGATGGTCTGGCTGCCTTTGGACTATGGAATAGACCATTAATGAACTACACCATTCCATTCTGTAGCACTTATTGTATGTCATATTAAAAGTCTTGTTGAATCATATTACTAACTTTCTGGTTTTCCTTTTCTTCCATTCTGCTTTACAAACTAGTTTTAGTGAAATTGAACTCAGTGGGAGTCAAAACAGGAGGTGGAGCTCCACGTATGTAAAGGGAAATAGACTTCAATACCCTGGTGCGTGGCTGAATAAAAGCACTGGTCTCACTGTTTTTTCTGTGCAGGGAAGTATTTCTACATGTTTTAGTGTCTGACCTGGAAGGAGTTATTCCCAAGTACTCAGTTCCATTTGAGAATGTTTTGGATAATGTGGTTTGCAGAAGATGGGGAATAGTTGTACCTACATTCAGCTTCATGTGGCTGCACTCGCACAGTCTTAAGAGGACCAGAGTCAGTGATTTTGAGGCTAAGCCAGGAATGTCTATATAAACTGCCGTGACATGACTTCAGTGAAGGTGATGCCTCACAACTTACAAAGGAGAGCTGTAGCCCCACACAGTTCTGACTCAATAGGCTGAGGAATGAGACATTGAGTAACGAGAGCGCAAATTGCTGGGCTCTTGCTGACAGTCTTCTTGGTGGTGCACAAGAGCAAAGTCAGATGTTCCTGAGCTGAGACTAAAACTGGAGTCACAACAGCTAAGTAACTCCTTTGGTACTTTGGGACCCCAGTGCGTACACACACACCCCTCTGCACGTGTCTTCAAGCAGCTGAAAAGACCAATTCTGCACTAGGAGGAAGGATTTATACCCAAATAAGAGCAATCCTCCTTTTTTAACAATCAAAATATATATTATTACTTAAATCTGTGGATTATGATCTGGCTAGCAGAACGCCATTACTTTGATAGGCTTCTCATAAAGTAACGCCATTACCACTGGGTGATATAATTAAAGTAATATTTTGTTAATGTTATGGTGCAGCACATTGCACATGCAAGCCCATAATATGAGTAGAGCTATTTGAATATTTCTCCTGAGATTTTCTGATTGAAATTCCTGTTTCATCAAAAGGTTTGCAGACCTATTATCTTAGAGATCTGTTAAAAGATAAAAATGCAAAAAAAAATTTAAAACCAGGTGCAAAGTTGTGGGGGGAGAATCTGCTTCTCAGGCAGTTCTGGCAATGATCGTGCACAAGACACTTTGTGATCCTTAATTCTAAGAGAGCACAAGGGCATCCATGTAGCTGTTGCCTGAGGGATCCCACGGTGATGCTTAACAAGCTCCGATCATTTATTGCATAAATGCTTCAATTAAGTTAACAAACCACAAGGATTAAGACAATCAAAGGAAGGAAATGAATGTTTTGCTTGGCACAGCAGCACTCACTCAGCCTACGCACAAGCCCTCTTGTCGCTAAGAGCGGCACAATTGAAATGGCTCACAAAGAAAACACCCATACAGCTGCTGGGGTGAATTTCTCAGCTTACTTCAAGGCATGTTGCAGGGTGCAAGATTTTTAGTCTGATTCTCAATCGCATACAGATAACTTCTTCCCATTTCTTTTGGCCCTGCCAGCCTACGATACTCAGATCTAGGCTAACCCATTTCCCTTAGCAGTCTGTAAGCAGATAAACTATTTTACCATCAAGGCTTGATAAATCAGCACAGTTTTGCCTTCTGATTGAGTCAGGACACTTGCAGTCATTTTAACCTCCACTGAGGGTTAAAACAATTTCCTTCGGGATATTCAAGGAACGACTGGTAATGATCCTGAGTATCTGACCTAGCTTCTGTTACCTTGGTTTTGAGTTAGAGCTGTACCAGACCATCTCCACAGGTTGTCCCAACTGAAATTATTCTACGATTCTGTTCTAATTAGTAAGTATGCCATGGTATAGATCAGAAGGGGCGAAAAAAAATTCTCTAATGAAGTATTTCTGAAAAATTATATTGGCCATACAGACGAATTAATTCTTCTCTGATCATAGTCCTTGATTAATGCATAAGAATTGATCCACAAAGTTAACTTCTTTCAAAGCGATTTGTAACTAAGAAACTGCAGTGAAATGAAAGCCAAAAGACAGTGACATGATGCAACAGGGCTTTAATACAAACAAAAAGTGGAATACATTCTTGCAGAATGAGGCAATGCAGAGACAAAGAATGTAATTTCCATTTCAACAAGGACTACAAACAATCAGTTCAGAAGAGCACAGGGCTCACAAGACATTCTTCTTTCAGCTGGATACTTTCACAGTCAAGTCCCATTACTTGTTTTACTCTCTTCAGGTTCAGAAAGAACAAAACATAATGTGAGCAAATGACAAAGTGAGGCAACATTGGGATCATAAGCCTTAGATAAAACATAGCACAATAAATCCCAAGCAACCCCAGCTCCTGCTACAGTTGGCTGGAGCAGAGGCTGCTTGGCATGTCTGATTTCCAGGTCTATGTGTCAACTACTAGTTAGTATCTTATTTGTTCCTTCAGTCATGACTCACTCAAAGATTTAAAAAGGCCCATAGTTTCCATAGCGATACCTATAGTACCCTCTGGAAAAATAGGGGAAATAATTTCTACCAAATCCTGAAGAAAATGAGTTTCGGTAAAAACTTCCCAAACGGTAGATTCCACCACCACACGAGCCCTCCCCACCATATGAGCCCCCTCCAATGCCACCACAAGAACCACCTGAACCATGGTGGGACCCCATCCCGTAGGAGCTGCCTCCGCCACAGGAACCGCCAGAGCCCATTCCTCCACCTCCAGAGCCCATTCCTCCACCGCCAGAACCCATTCCTCCACCTCCGGAGCCCATCTGACCCTCAATTTCAGGAATGGCAGTTCCCACAATACTTTCTTGAGGGCATGAGCTGATAATGGGTCCTGGGAAAGTCACGACAACAGGTGGCGCGTACACGATTGCTCTTGAATCTCCACATGAGCTGACACATGGTTCATTCCAACAGTTGACATATGGTTGCGAGCACGTCACTTCACATGGTGCAGCACAGCGGGAGCTAATGATCTGTCCATAGGTAGACATCTTTCCAGAAGGCAAATCAACCTGAAAGGCAGAGAGTGCACTAGCCTGGTAAAGTTATAGCCAGAGGAGTGAAAGAACAAACTGTGTCATAGTAAAGGGGGTTGTGTAGATGTGGTGAATGGTATTCAGATAAGCAGATGCAGATACATATGTCCGAGTTGTCTACGCTGAACTTAAGAGTTAGTGATTAAAAAATAAAAAATAGTATTTTTTTTTTTTAATTTCCAAGGCACAATCCATTCTATTCTAAAGCGGACTTGTGCATTACAAGATCTCACTAATCAAGCGAGATGAATTACCGGGTAGAGGTTCCTAAGCCTACTCCCACCCCTCTCTAGTGCTCCATTTTACCCATAGCCTATTCCCAAAAAAAGTTCTGGAAAGCATGTCTCTGTCCGTTTGGAATGTCCTCTCTCCATAGAGAGGTGCTCAATTCCTAGGAATTGCTACCACCCACATTTATGAAACTCCCATTCATTTTTACTGCCACACATGGTGATGTCTATATCCATCCCATTTGCAAGTTATAGTTTTCAAGTAAAATGTTTTAGAGATTAAGGTCCTACCTTAAAATCGGGTAGGATCTCTAACCTCATATTAATGCTACCTATAAATCCACATCTATAATTATGAACGGATTCAGTTAAATCAGACTTACCCAGTCACCAAGAAGACTAAGTCAGCAGAGGCAGCTACAGAGACCTGAGTTACGAGCACTTTTATATGCTGTCATAGATAATAGAAATTGGGAGATACCTTTACGCAACCGTTCTCTACATCTTGTGAAACAGAATGTTTTCCCCTGGTGATGCCTGCCTTTGTTGCAACCGTTTTGATAACAGCATATGATTATTAGATAATTTCCCATCCCACACAGCAGGATGTGCGCACTTCACACATCTTGTCTTTTTGCTGAAAAACTCACCAGAGATTGAGGTTGGTTTTCTCAAAAACTCGCTAATGCCCGCGAAGGCAGCTCAGAGATGGATAAACTACAGGCTGCTAGTAAGCCCAGGATTTCAGTTCATCATTCATCATCTTGGGTAATAATAAGCAGTGGCCTTCTGGAATTTTCCTCTATAAGAGTAGGAAATCTTTTAAGATTAAATAGCCATTAATGTCCACGCCCATTGTGTACTTACTTCAGGGGCTTTGGCACTGGAGTTTATGGCTTGGGACTGTCCTTTGGACAGATGCTCTCCTACATGACTATACCATGTCCCAGGTAATTAGACAGTAAGAGATACCAGAGTAGTTCCCAGACTCTCCTGTGAGCACTAGGATCAGGCACAATAATCCAATCAGAAATTCAGCTGCGGAGAGGCACCGGTCCAAGATTTTACAATTTATTATCAGCTCCTCTTCTCAAGGAATCATCCCCTTCCAAGATGTCTTCAGGATAAACACCAAAAAATACTAATTACTATGAAGAAATTGAATTTTCCTTTGTGAGTATGCTTGATGGAGGCCAGTATGAGGGGAGGAACAATGTACATTACCTGTGCGCCTAGAGGATCCAGAGGAAACACTACCTGAAGTACAGGTCCATAATCTCACCGAGAATAAATTCGCAAGGCCTGACAAATGCCAATACTGTGATTCACATAATCACATTTCCATGAAAAAAACCCTCTTAGCTATGTTCTTGTAGCAAATTATTAAAACCAAAACTAAAAAAAAAAAAAAAAAATTATTTTATTGATTTCATGGTCATGAAGTGTAAATATAATGACCAGTGGGATGTATGCAGCTGATAGAGATACGACAGCAAGCTGCACAGAATAATATGACTCATGTAATTCATGGGAATGAGAAGTAACTAATAATTACAGTGATTGACAGCTGAAGCAATTGAAGGAGTTACCAAAACAAATATTTTATAAAAGTTCATAGGGACCTCTTTTTGAGTTTTTTTTTTCCAGTGTATAGAAAGCTTGTTCAAGACACACATGCAGAAAACCTCACTGGCTGGAACCATCCACAGTTTGCTTTCTGTAACTGTTGGTTTCCCCCGGCAGATTTAAGTAAGGTAGAAACCAGTAGAGCAGACACAGTCTTTCAAGCTCAAACTGTAGTCAGCCCTTATGCTCTACTGGTATCCTTTTAAAATATAAGATACAAAACTGCAAAAAAGCCATCCAACATCCCCTCACACGTCACCTGAACCTCAGCTGTCTTACATCAAAGAATTCTTGTAGACCCAGAGAAATAGATATCATCCCTCACCAGGTGAAAGCTAAATACCACTGAAAACATGAAGGAAAAACATCAGGGATTTCATATTTTCCTCTAAATAATTTGTTGCTTTATATACAGAGCAACAAACTGACGTAAAGCAGAACCTGGATGAGGAATCCCAGGCTTGGTGCTTATAGCTTTAGATTTAAACTCACCTTACATAAAGCAATATTGAAGCATTATCTGAAAGATTCCTCAGCTTATTTTTTCTAGCATGTTGTTGTTGGCGGCGGCCTTATTGATTTTCTGGTTTTAGAAATCCCAGTACTGTGCTCTGATCCTTACACAGCTGCTTTGCATACTAAGATTAAATCTTGAAGAGGAAGCTGGTTTAATTACTATTGCTCTCACCTGTGCCATGCTATAATTTTCTAAATTGGTCTGAAAGCTCACTTGTCTGAAAGGAAATAGCCTCTATTATTATCACAGATTGTAGCAAAACATTATCTTTAGCCTTCATTTTTCCACAGATTTTATCACAGCAATTCCAGGCAGAGAGTGCTTGTAAGAGAACAACAAACAACACCACGCAGCAAAATAAATAGGCTAAAATATGGGTATTGAGTGTGCAAACTTCAGACTGCTGTGGATCCTGGCAAACCATATTTTGACATAGGCTTCTAGTGCGGTCTAAGAGCTGTCACCTGGAAAGCTATTTCCAAAACTGCACAAACCGGGGGGCCAATATTACCCAGGGCTTTTTGGGTTTGCCTAATTGCAAAACTGAAGGTGAAATAAGGAACTAAGGGGTCAGATCACCACTGTCTGTTCTTTCGTTATCTGTGCTATTGTATTGCTCAGACCACAGCAGCATCTCAGCTTTGTACTTTTACGTTCATTGTAAGTTGTGCATTACATTTTCTTGATTCCCTTTGTTCACTCCTATATATATATATCCTTTTTTGTTGGCAGCCTACTCCTTTCACTGTGTCTGGAGCTGTTGGAGATGATTTACTTAGACGATTCTATTGTCAGTGTAAGAAACCTCATGACTGTGGGCCAAGTAGAGCACAAGACAACAGGAAAAAAAAAAAAAAACAAAAAAA
>VXBH01008221.1:31871-108427 GCA_013400035.1 Rynchops niger
AATTAAAAAAAAAAAAAAACAACAACAAAGAGTCTAGATCAATAATAGAATTTGTAGTTTTCCAGGAAAAACTGATGCTTCCACCAGTTCCCAAAATCAAAGGAACTTCATTTCTTCTTAAAACCACACCCACATCCACCTTCCTTTTCTCAGGTTTTCTCTTATATTT
This sequence comes from Rynchops niger, assembly GCA_013400035.1. Classification (NCBI taxonomy): domain Eukaryota; kingdom Metazoa; phylum Chordata; class Aves; order Charadriiformes; family Laridae; genus Rynchops; species Rynchops niger. The sequence continues at coordinate 32,041 of VXBH01008221.1, forward strand.
ATGACAATCTTCTCCAGCAACCATTTCTTAGAACTTAAAATCCCTGCTGGCTTGTCCTGTCAGTCACTCAGTAAAACAAAACAAGTCATTGTGCCTGAAAGTTAGGCTTGGTTGTGTAACCCTGTGGTTGCCACAGAAGAAAGGAGGACATAGGGGTTAGATGCTGCTCCAGATTGAGATAGCTACGCTTGGGTGTTTGAAAATATGCATCTGAGTTTCTCTTACAGTCAGTGGACATATTTGGTGGAGCCTGGAGCTCTACCCGTGTGTTCACCTTTCCATAAACGTTTGCATTTCGTCAACTGGGCACTGGAAGTTTAGAAACCCCACTACTATGGAGACCCTGTATTCAGGAGACCCTGTATTCAGCCACCGCTGTGTGCTCCAGTTTCCATTGGCACGCAAATAACTTCCTTCTATTTTTTGCCCTTTCCACACTCCTCACTGAATCACCTTTCAGCAAATTTCACTGTCATCCCAGGGGGAGTTCATACTCGGTGACCTCAGTCTAGTCATCTCCCATTTGCATCCTGAGTATTTACTCTCATCTTTAAACATTTAGTAGCAAAACCCAGCTCTCGTTATATGGATTTCCTCCCTTATGGATAAGTTTGGTTACATTTTCTAGCTACAGTGCAACAAAAGGTGGTGATTAAATAACTATACACACAAATAATTCTGAACTGAAGAATTGTTCCCCACCACTAAATGACGTTTGTTCAGAGCTTAGGAATAATTACACTAGTGCAACCTTACTGGGCTTCTTTCAGCTTAAAAACAAAACAGAACTAATGCTCTTTAACATACGAGCTCTGCTCTCCTCAATAGAAACCTGAGGGTATGTGAAATTGCAGCCTAAGGTGTAACGACAGCTTGCATGTCTGTGTATAGTTTAGCTTTGTATCAAAGCTAGCCAACATTCACCTCTCAGGCTGCACACAACATACCCATCACCTGAGCAGGTTTTCCAGGTCAGACCCACCTTGCTTAACCAGCTGCAGGACTCTGAGGGCTACTGGGTCATCTGAACTCCCCAGGTGTGGGAAGAGCTGTTGTAGCAGCATTGATAAAGCTGAGGGGTTGCTCCATAACTCACCCTGCTCCAGCTCTGAGGAGGACATTTGTACCTTCTTCTCTCTGTTTGAGTTGCTTCAAAAAGGTGAAGAACCTCAGTAGGAACCAAGAGGCTTGTGGAGGTGAGAAGGACGCAGTGATGTGCACTCACTGGAGTGGAAACTGTGTATTTAGACAAAGACAGCCTGAAATAACACTTTTGTTCTGTGACAAAGGGGGAGAAAGGGGTGTGGTGTCAGCTGGGCCTTCTTAAAATACAAGTACAGTAGAGATGTGTATAGACCTGTTTCTTAGTAAGGTGGGTGCTCATGAGTCCAAGCTTTGGGTTGTCAGAGTGGAGTACCATGGCAGTTCCACCCTTGCAAGTAATCCATTTTTAATACTTAGTACTCACAGTATTTGCTGATATTGCCAGAGTGGATTCGTGTTCCTGTATCACCTCATTGCTTGCAGAGGTGTGGTGCTAATATCCAATTTAATAATCTATTAATTCTAAAGCTATTAATTAAATCTCCATTCTGGCTCATTACTTAATTAAGCCTGCTAATCTCAGCAAGAAAAACTGGCAACTGACTTTTAGTTCCTTCAAGGCTATTAGACTAAATGAGAGCTGATCTGCTGGCTCAGAACCCTGTTAAATGAATTTATAGTTCAGCTTAGAGACAGAAAAGGCTCTTCTCACAAAAGAAAAAGGGAAAACGGAGATCTGCTACCCAGAGGAAATATCTGAATTATGGTGCCATGTCCTCTTTTGTTGCAAATATCTGTATAGAACAGCTTTTTCCAGCTCAGGTCAACAAAGCTAACACTTCAGCCTGAGGAGAAAGCTGCCCCAAAGGCCAGTGCACTCCTACCGCACTCCCTGTGATTCATGTCACAACTTGAAAAGGGATTTAAACAGTAAAAGCAGTCCCGCAACAGCACCTCTTCTGGGCATCACATGCAGGATTCATTCTGCCCCTTTTCCTGTGTCTGTCCCATGCCTTGGTCTCCCTGGCCCCATGGTAAATTTAGCTAGTGTGCAATATTGGCATTATAATGACAGGTTATAAGAAATAAGACTAATAATAATTAGGTGTGTCTAAGTCTTAGATCCACCCTTATGTATAGCGTGTCCTTAGACAGGTTAGGTGGCTTTTGGGCATCAGTTATCCCATAATAAGATGATAATTGTCTGTGCCATATGGGTGTAAAGAAAAAGGTTTGCAAGAAGCAGTGAGAGGATGATGTGGGATGTTATAACGAAAATGAAATGTGGCGTCCTACAGGATAATTGAAGCAGCCGGGGAAGGTGGAGGAATGGCTGGGCTCACATATGCAAGGCAATGTGGGGGAAAAAGCATTGAAACAAGGAGTGTAAAAGAAAAGGGTGAAATGTGTCTGTGGGAAGTCATTAAATGGCAGGCAAAGGCAGAAAGACCAAGAGTGAAGGCCAAACTGGCAGAAAGATGCAATAGTGATAGGACGAGGGGGAATGGTTTTAAACTGCAAGAAGGGAAATTTAGATTAGATATTAGGAAGAAATTCTTGGCTGTGAGGGGGGTGAGCCCCTGGCCCAGGTTGCCCAGAGAAGCTGTGGCTGCCCCAGCCCTGGAGGGGTTCAAGGCCAGGTTGGACGGGGCTTGGAGCCACCTGGGCTGGTGGGAGGTGTCCCTGCCCAGGGCATGGGGTGGCACTGGGTGGGCTTTAAGGTCCCTTCCAACTCAAACCATTCTATGAGAGACTGGTTTTTTTGCCAGGCTGTTAATCAAAATGCCTTGAGATATGGCTAAGGCAGATGAGTAGAGAATATTGAGGGTTCTTTGAAAATGTGATGTGTCGGTATACACTGAATGGACCCAAATGTTGTGCCTGCATTTCAGCCAACAGAGTTCACTATGGTGAACAGGATGGATGTTATGCACAAATTTCTCTGAAATGGATCAAGCTCAAAGTTCCTAGGCTGAAAAGCTAATAGTTTTTCCCTAAAAATCCTCAGCATGGCTCTTGGAGGGCAGACTGTCTTGTGCAAGCTGCTTTATTCTCAAGAAGAACCAAGTTAGTGGTTTTCAGGCATGTGATTTTTTTTATTCTATATTTTTCTTAAAAAGGAATAATTTGCAAGTCATCTTCAGCAGGTGAAAATCACTTCTCAAATCCCGTTGTGCAACTTGATTATTGTTAAACTCCTTGAACTGCTGGACTGGATGGAGTGGAGATAATGAGTCAAGACTGGGTCCTTTGGACTGAAGGTTCCTGAGAGCTCCACCCTGCCCATGACCTCATTCCCAAATTTTTCACAACACTTTTTGCGTGAGCCAGGCAATCAAGGCATCTTCTATCTCTGCCCCGCCTCCCAGTTTCTCTAGGGTGTGACACCGAGGCCCACTTCACAAGCTGATGTTCCAAGATATAATGATCACATCTGCATCTTGGATCAATAAAGTAGGGCACATGGTAATGTCTGCAAGATAAACAAGCAGGTTTATAGGAGTTCCCAATCTGTCAAGGCAAAATAATGAAGTATATGTGCAGGAAATATTTGAGGGGCTTATTTTAGAAAGGGCAGATTTACAGGGGGTTGGGAGCATGGATGGGCTGCTCCCAGGGAGATGTCCCCAGACAGCAAATCACAGGGAAGGTCAGAGCCTGGGGGCTGCAGCAGATGGATGGACAGAATCCCTTCTCGGAGGCTGGCAGCTTCCCAGGGAGATGAGGCAGGGTCAGCAGGGAGACTGGCGGGAATCCAGGCTGCTTAACATCTTTTCATACGGTGTTTTAACATCGCTGTGAAGTTTTCTGCAATCTCTTTTTCCCTTTGAAGAAGTCGCTGGGAAAACGACTGTGACTGCATGGGCTGCTTGCAGCATAAGGTGCACACCCTGATGTTCGTCGCCATCTGCCCCCACAGGGGAGGGCTAATTGTTAAATATCAGCTCTCAAGACTCACCAGCCCAAGAATGGGGAATTAGAGTTCAGCCAGCTTTCATATTTGAGTTTTAGGGACAATTTTACCTATGAATTTTATGTCACTTCTGTTAAACTGGGCTTTTAACTTTCAAAGACTAGCAGAGCTGCCCAATCATAACTGCAGTAATATCCTTCTTGGGACCAAAAGGACAATGCTTGCAGTTAAAACGTGTGGAAATCTTAAGAGAAATAGCTTAGAATTTGAGGGTGGGGCAGGGAAAAGGGGAGCGGGGAGTAGCTGGGTTTTTTCCTGAGCCGAAGTAATAAGGAAAATTTCTCAGGGTGTCATTCCTTTTCATCTACTTATTGCTCTTCAGTTGACACATTAAGCCACGGGCTCTCAAAACCACAGGCTGTGCTTAACAGGATGAGGAACAAGTGAAAGTTGAGAGATGAAAGTGAAAATGAAAGTGTCTTGTGCAAAGGCAGGTGAACAAGGCTGAGGAACGCAAGAGGGGGTTGATTATTTTCTCACTTCGTGGCTGAGCAGATTTGGTTTTGATGTTTGCCATCTAAATTTCCCCTGTAGGTGTCTGAAAATCAAGAGCGGAAGAGAAAGAAAACGAGAAAACCACCATGATAATGCAGAACGATTTTAATAGGAAGGGAAAGGACAGAACAAGACTGCTAGAATAAATAACAGCTTAAGGGGCACAGTTCCAGATGAAGGTTCTATTGCTCATATACTGCATTAACTTTTATATGCAAGTGATACATTTCAATAATATTTTTTTCCTTTTTCTTAAATAAAATGAAATATAAAGAGAGGATCGGTTTCTCTTCCTCCACACATCTTTCCTGCAGTGAAACTGAAAGCCAGAAACAAATGTCGTGTGTGTGTGTCTGTGCGCGCGCGCATGCATGTATATATATATATATATTTACCAAAAGGGAAAGTTAATTTCCTGGTGACTAATTGTTAGACCAGTCTAATTAGGTCAAGCAGTGAAAGGGTTTGTCATGTCTCAACTGACCACGTTTGTGGTGGTGTTGAAAGAGCTGCTGCCACCTTCATTTTTCTGGAAAGCAATGGAAAAAGAACAAATTGTTCTCGAGAATCAGATACAGTCAGGTTAACACAAATTAGCATAGGGGGCATTTTATTACTCTAATCACCTGCCTGAGAATGTACCTGAGGGAAAAAAAACTATGAATTTAAGGTAAAGCATAATATAAAGACATAAGTAAGTCTACTTTAGAGAAGCAGCAGGAGTCTACGAGGCCTTTGGGGTTGGTGTCACTGTGTTATGCTTCTGAGATGTCTTTGTCCTCATTTGCCGTATCTGTATTTTCAGTTTCTGGCTTCTCCTTCTCTGGACCACGCTCTTCACTCTTGATCCCAGATGGCTGGTGGCGTCTGTAGCTGGGTCTACTGCAAGGATGCATCCAGTGTGAAGAAAACACGTAGGAGCACCGTGGTGCACACTGAGGTGCGTATTTTGGGAGGAATCTCTCTGCAGATGGCTCTGAGCACAGGACTTCTGCTCTCAAAGATGCCAGTGGGGCTGGTGCACCTCCCTCCAGGACTGCAGAACTTCCCACCACTGTCTCCTGCGGGCACATGCTGAGGATCGGCCCTGGGAACGTCACAACGACGGGAGGGGGGTATATAATGACTCTGGAGGAGCCGCAGGATACAACACATGGGTCATTGCAGCTGGTAGCAAGAGGCTGTGGGCACTGCACATCGCATGAGTAGAAACACTGTCCTGCGTCCGGCTCCCCACCAAAGGACATCTGGGAGAAATGGTGGCCAACCTGCAGTACACAACGAGTGTTTCTCAAAGGGTTTGCAACCCCTACCCCCCCACCCCCGCAGAGCCCTGCACTCCTGCTCCTCTCCTTGCGGGGAGGGCAAGGCACGTGCCGTGGCTGGGGACACTGTGCTGGAGAAGGCAGCACAAGCAGTGCAAGCAGATAAGACTGCAGCTCACGTATTTTAGTTTTAAGGGCTGTGCAGGTAACGTAGATGCTGTAGCAGAGACAACACGAGCCTGTGATTTCAGGAAATGAAGCTCATGGGTCAGTACAGGCTTATCCTCTTGCTCCATTCACCCCACCGCCCTGAGTCCTCCTCACCCTGCCTCCACCCTCCCAAGAAGGACCCTTAGGCCTATACAACATTCCCTAGGGATTTATCCAACCTCCATTCAAATTTATCACTACCATCCCTTGTCGACAAGCCATTTCCACCTCTGCCGTGCCTCTTTTCCCTCTCCCAGTTATAGATCCTGTCTGGGCAGCCACCAAGGATAACTGGAGAGGTACTGCAGCTGTGGCCAGTGACTTCAACATAACCACTACTGGTGCCATAATGCCACTGGTCATACAGGAATGGGTATTTTATATCCCTGTACTGGAGAATTTCCTTGCCAGGGATTATTTGTTTGTCTCAGTGATAGAGCACGCCCAGCCCCCATCAGAGTAATTATCCGTAATAAGATTCCCGTGCCTCTGCTGTGATTGTGCTGGGCACTGTATTAGTGTCTTGAGAGGTTCCTGCAGACTAATGAGTCCATGTCAGGTGGGACTGGGAGGAAAAAAAAACATGATCCCAGCTCTGCAAACTGGGGGCTGCTCTGCAGGAGATGGGAGGACCCGAGTTCATTGCCATTCTGCGTGCTAGCCCCTGAGCTCCTAGGAAAATCTTGCCTCCCGGTACCTCCAGATGGTTTGCAGAAACCGTTTGGGGCAGAGCCAAGAACTTCACAGAGATTTTTGGTGCTAACTGTTTTGCCTAGACCCCGAATCCACCTTTTAGGTCATTCAATTGGAACTAATTACAAAAACACGTTGTGCTATTTGTCAAAGTTAAAACCTGTGTGATGCAGACTATTACCTATGAAGTAGCAGCTTTATTTCTGTCCCTGGAGAAAAACAGGCACTTTCAGAGTGCAGTCAAGCTCATTCAGAGGTAGGTACTTAAAAAAAAAATCATATTAAATGACTGTTTCTGACCGCTGATTATGATGAAAGAGTTAAGGGGGATCCCATTCCTTATCTTGTCTAGCTTATCATGCCTGTCAATGCTCAGCATTGGATGCTCTCATCAGAAAACCCCTGAAGTCATTGAGTATGAAAACAATCGTCCTTGCAGAGTTTCTTCTTCCTAATAGTGCTATGATAAAGGTGTCTTAACCCAAAGAGAGAGTCTCCAGCTATGAACAGACCTGCATGGACGACCAGTTGAAAACTGGGGAGACATCACTTCTTAGTGAAAAGAACTCTGCTTTAGCTGAGTTTTGGATGGTCATTCTGGCAGGAAAGGACAGAGGCAAAAATACTTTAGTCCCTTTTTATCCCTTTAAAAACTGAATCTTGCTGATTTATGAATAAAAGCTTTTGGAAAACGAATTTGAACATCTCAGATCTTCTCCAAGTTTCTAATGAAAAAGCAGTAATACTAATGTCACTGAGCAACCTGATTTAGTTAAGATGCCCCTGCTGATTGCAGGGGGTTGGACTAGATGGCTTTTAAAGGTCCTTTCCAATCCAAATCGTTCTATGATAATGTTATCTGAACTCTACCTGAATAGAGTTTAAAATGTCTTTTACGTTGGATACCATGTAGTTACATACAGTTAATTGATAATAACAAAATTGAATTGAACTACTTTTTTTCTTTTTTTTTTTTTTTTTAAATAAGAATGCCAGTCCCCATAGACATATTTCTAAGGCTGCACACAGTCCAAGCATACAACTAAATAACTTCTAGCAGGCTTTTTGAGAAAGAATCTCGTTATTATTTTTAGGAAGCTGTTAAACCCCAGATTGTGTTTTTACTCAATATAATTAGATCGAGGTGAATGGGACTTACCAGCTGTCCAGGAAGAAGTCAAGAGAAATGGCCAGAGGAGCCCTGAATCCTTTGAGTTTTATACGCTTTCTTGAACTTGCAGGAGGATGAGACAACCTCTGTGCATGAGATCTTAATTACTTTCCAAACAATTTTTCCTGCATGTGTAACACTTATAATTACTATAATTATTTTAACATTGTTTACCGGCATTATGCAGTTTTCTGTGGTACATACTGTTACATGCTGTGGGGTTCCCTTTACATTATATTTTCATGGTCTAAATTAATTGCTGAATGGGATTCTACCACTTCTGTCTGTATTAATGCAGGGATGCAACTTGCTCCAGTTTGTTCATCTTTGACTTAAACATTGACTGTGTGGTAGTGGTTTGCATACAGCAACCCCCATCTTACAGACATATTGGTTCTACCTACTGCCAGGTGTGGGATTTTAATTAATTCCCCTAAATCCAGCCTAGCATTTGGTTGCAGGCATCATGGGGTTCATTTTTGTTCATTTTGGTTCACAATGATTTGGTTATTTGCTTCCTGTCCTTTGTTTCACTGCCTGTTGTCACAGCTTCAGCTGGAGGACGTCATTCCGCTTGAGGATCCCAATTCCTGCTCTAGGTACTGACCAGCTGCCCGTGTTTGGCTCCAATCACCATGCATGATCACAAGGCTCAGAAACATAAACTGTGAAGGATGTCCACTTACAGAGGCGTAAACTGGAAGGAGATAAGGTAATAATTTCTGCAGATAGAAGGTAGATGCCAAGGTGGAAGAGCTTAGCTGTCATCTATACCTGCTTGAGGACAAGAGAAGAAGTCATGGGCTGAAAGTGCATAAAGGGAGACTTAAGTATGGGGAAAAATTTGTAATCATGTGGCTACGGATGTACAGGAACTGATGAATTTTGTGGAGCCTCACTGATTTCCCAAGGATTCAGGTGGGTTCTCAGAGTTTAGAGTCACGCAGTGGCCAAAGCTGCCACCTTAACCCATTTTGCAGTGATTGCTTTTGAATGTAATCAGAAATGCATCGGTTAATGAAAATGCAAAAGGCTTTGAGTTGTCAAGGCCTGAAAACAACATCCTGTTTATGAGAACAACTAAGATATTTTCATCAAAAAATGCATATTCTATAGCTGCTATTAGCCCTGAGGCGTTTGTCTCAGATAACATACTATTATTATTATAACGATAAAACACTTTGCATGCATAAACCAGTAATGAATATTTTGGCAATGTTTTGACATTCCCCGTTGTGTGGAAACCTCACCTCACCAGTCTCTTGTCAGGATTATTTTCCCCATCTTCTCTCAAAAGACAAGGAAAGGTTCACAGGAAGTTATCCAAAAAGCCAGACCCCAAATTCATAACTCGCGATGGAGGCTAAGCCCATTGCGCTCTGTTAGTAGAGATTGCTGTCAGTTTATATTAAAAATCATATTTCATACTCTGATGATGTCAGGTAACTTATGGATCTCTTGGTGACATCTGAACCGATTTCTGATCATACCCTTCCTTAAAAATGAGAAAAGTGTCTGGAAAAATGCAAATTCCTCTTTCTATGCCGCTTTAACTCCAAAGCATCCAAAGACCCCAAACCAGAAACCCATTTACACTTCCCAGACTTCCTTGTAGGAAGAAAAGACAGCAAGATTGCTGTTTAATTTCTAGAAGTTATGAGGCCTTCTGCACAAAAGCAGCTTTGGAAATGGCAGTAGAAACACAACTCTAAACATCTTCTGCCTCTTAATACCATAGGCAATGACGAGTTTGTCCAGCTGGGGGACTCTTTGGACAATGGTTGCATGCAAAAGCTGTGCAAAGTAAGCCCACAGAGGAAAAAGTCGCTCTGTAGCCCACCCTGTCACTGTCCACTTCAGAGGAGAGCCCGTCTTTGCTCTAAACACTCATTTGGTGGGTGAAGGTGGTAATAAACTGTTTCTTCAGTGTTTTCTTCTCCAGGGCAAACATACCCAGCTCTCCCAGCCTCTCTCCTCTTGCACTCAGTGCTCGGACCGCCCTGCAGCCTCCATCGACTCGCTCCTGGCAGTCCGTGGCTCTTGTGCTGAGCACCCAAGGAGGTCATGGAGTTCTGGATGTGGCCTCCTGAATGCCAGCTGGAGGGGAATCAACCCTCTCCTGCAGCTGTTGCCTATGCTCTGGCTCAGGCAGCCCAGCCTGCCGTTGGCTTTCGCCACCACAAGGATGCAGCACTGCATCATGTCACCTTTGGGGCCACCAGGTCCTTCATTTTTTGTAGCACTCATGACCTTTCCAGGAGGAGATCCCACCCATGTATCCATTTGATGAGGGAAAGCAGGGTCTCCTGCCAGAGCAGGTAAAGGGAGGAAAGAGGGAACAAGAAAGCACAAAAACCACCCTCATGCAGAGATCCAGGAAAAGTTCGGGCACCATTTAGCAGTTGTGTTGAGATATCAGGGTTTTATATTATTATCCCTTTATCAGGAGCAAACCCACAGAAACAGAAGCTCAGATTTTTAAAAGGAAACCCTTTTCTGCTGATCAATGCCATCTTCCCTATGCTAACTGAAGGGGAGCCTGGATCTTTTCGGGACCAAGAGCAACTGAAGTCAGCAGAGCCTTTTAAACTGTGCAAATGGGATAAATGCAGGTGGGAGAACTTTTGGGCCTGGGTTCCGCCTTAATTGTGACCCTCCATCTCCCTCAAATGGCTCTGGACCTCCAGGCCTGTCCTGAGCATGCCTGTGCCTGGCGGGAGCAAGGGCAGAGGGGAACCAGGCTTTACATCAGCCTGGTGTAAGAAAGGGGTTGATCCCATGTGAGGTAGTCAGGAGGGAGCTGCTTGCTCAGACCTTTCCGCTCTTCTTCATTTAATTCCCTAGGGTTCGTGATTTAACAGAAGTTACAATGAATTCTCTCTCCCAGTTGGGAGCAAGGCTCCTCCTAATCCTGGAGGACTGCTGGTAGCATCAGCCTCTGTTTTTACAGGCAAATCTATCACTTCATTGGAAAAAAGAGTCTATGGAAATCCTGCTTGGTCTGTTTGGGGTGCTGCAGAGGAAGCTGAGGAGATAGGAGGAGGTTTTTCTCCTGGGGTTTGCCCAGAGATCAGCCATGGGAGGAGCCTCCGGGTCTCCCAGTCTCTCACTGCACCTTTAGATGGTGGCAGAGAGCTTCTGCTCAAGGAGCTCCTCCTGGGAGAGCCTGTGGTATAGGGCAGGTGTGCAAAGAAATGTGTTTTGGGACTTTGCTCATCACACACATATATACACACACACATGAAATCAACTGACCAAGCACAATAACTATTTCCTGCTGTCTACCAAAGTATCATTGTCAAGGAACGGCTGGAATTGAAAGTTAGTTTCCCTTCTGGTTGCAGTTTTCTAACCACAGGCTGTTGATGCTGATCACCCACCTGGTGCAGAGGTGGCCAGCTCAAGGTCACAGCACCAGAAGAGACCTTCTGCAGCATCCTCTCTCCCTCCTGCTATGCCAGGGACTATCCCACACAACCCATTTCATAATCTGTTCAGCAGTGGTTTGTCCAGGACCAAAATTGCAGAGCAATTTGCAGGGGGGAAGCTTGTCCTGGTCCTGCAGTGCAGGACTGAAATCTCTCCTGTGTGACCTGCATGTGATGCTGGTGCCACCAAGCTAAGCCTGGATGGACAGTAAACTCCTGTCTGAGGGCTGCTAATGAGTCTCATTACTTTAGTCAAGACTTCTAAATACCACCCTGTGCTGCTGCTTTTACTACATCTCTGTGTGACTTTTCAAAACCAAGATCGGTTCCCATAGATGGTAAATCTAGTCCTAAAAGCATCATTACTGCTGTTATTTTACAGAAAGGAGTGGTATAGCAACAGGGAATAATTTTGTCCAGTAGTAGATATTAGAAGCAGTTTTTAAAACAGGAAAATAAATCAGACAGAGAGCAGGAATCCAGCTGCAACCTGAGTTTAATATGACTGGTACAACCGGCAAATATAATTGATCTAGTTACAGTAAAAACCTCTCAGGATGTGAACATGGTGACAGAGTTTTATCGGTTTGACGTTGAAAGCCTGAGCACCTGCTCAGAGTTACTTCGCTTCTCACTTACATCTTTTTTGTTGCAGGAATAACTGAAGTGTGGTGAAAAAAAGAAAGGGAAAATGCTCTAGAGTTTAACATGGATACAATGAAGGGTAAAATAAAGCTAAAGCTTCTCTGGGAGTTTGGAATGGGTGCAGGGGGAGAAAAATAACCTCAGACCTCAGCTACATAGCTTGCTGTTTTCACATCTCCTTGTCTCCTTTAGCAGAGCCATTTTGAAGCACAGCGGCTCTTCTTGGTGTTGCTTGAACGTTTCACTCCCCCAGCATGATGCTGGTGAGAGTGCTGGGTGGCCCGTGGGTAGAGGCACTTGGACTTGCTTAGGTGTTGTGTCGACGAGCTCTTATGCTTGGTTCCTTCCTGTGGCAGTGAGCATTTGGTTGCGTGTTGCTGCGAGGAGCACTCCTTTATCCCCTGCCCGGGGGAGCACTTGGGGGCGTGCGGCTGCGGTGGGCACTTAGTTACGCACTGCTGCGAGGAGTAGGTGGTGATGCACTCCTGCGTCGGGTAGCCCTTCATACACTTCTCCTGGGGTAACCCACTCACGTACTCCTGCAGGAAAGACTGGGTTATGCACTGCTGTGGGGGACACTCAGTGACTCCCCGCAGTGGTGGGGAATAGCAGCTGGTCATCCCCTGCAGGGAGCGGAGCTCCGCGCCGTACCGCTGTGACGCGCATCTGGAGATCTTCTGCGACCTGCATTCGTTCTTGCAGGAGGATGAGTACTTGATCCCACATGGTGGGAACTTGAGTTTGCCGGGCTCGGGGCACCTGGGTGCGCAGGGTGGGAGGCTTTTGGCCGTACGTTTTTTCTCAGGGTGGCTGGTCTCACAGGGCTGGGAACTCTGCATTGTGCTCAGCTTCAGGCTGGGCTTCCTGCAGGGCAGAAGGCGAGTGGTCTCGCAAGGCTCAGGGTACACCAGGACACACTGTTGTACGTAGGGCTGGCAAGGCAGCAGGGATGTCTGGGTCATGCTTGGCTGTGAGCACACGTAAGTAAAAGGTTGCGTGTAGTTTTGGCATCTTGGCATGGGGCTCTTGATCACACTGACTGGGTGGCATGTGGTACTGCATGCATTGGACTGGGGTGTGCATTGCTGGATGCTTTCGGTGATGTAGCCCGATTCCGGCAGGTACACGTATTTATACCGCTCCCCATAATAGTGCATGGTCATGCAAGGTGCTTATGCCTGAAAGAAGCAGGAAAAAGACAGACAGTTCACATAGGCATCGGCTATTTTGGGTGATGTAGGACTCGGAGTTTCCCCACAGGCATTTCCACATGGTGGACCCCACACCCTGGCTCTCCTGAAGGTCAAAAGCTCTCAGTGACTCACGACCAGGCTGTGATCACCCAGGTGAGGAGAGGAGAGTCTGTTCTCAGCTCATGCCCCCACATCCTTCCCTTAAAAGCCCAGAAACAGTCAAGGATTGGAGCCAGGCAAACTGGGGACCTTTCATGCTGCCCTTCAAAGACTGGCTAAGTGTCCATCAAAGCATTTCACCAAGGAGAAGTGACATTGTGACCCTCTGCTTCACTACCTGGAAAAAAATCCTGTGTCCCCACTGGGATGTTCTGCAACTCCCAAGCACTGGAGATGAAAGGCGAGCCAAAATTAAAGGTGTGTCCATGCTGTAATACTCAGGTGTGGCTGCAGTTCATGCCAGCAAACCCAAGCTGAGGTTAAATTAGCAAGCAGAGGGTAAGGATAGGTTTGTGGCAGCATGTATGACCTGCCTGCCTGCCGATTCATGCTCCCACAGGGCTGGCACCATGCAATTACAGACTCTGAGCTCGCTACCATAGCATCATAGAATCATAGAATTGCCAAGGTTGGAAGGCACCTTTCAGATCATCGAGTCCAACCATCAACCTAACTCTGACAAAAACCATCACTAAACTATATCTCTAAGCACTAAGTCTACCCATCTTTTAAAAACCTCCAGGGATGGTGCCTCAACCGCTTCCTTGGACAGCCTGTTCCAAAGCTTGATAATCCTTTCAGTGTAAAAATTTTTCCTAATATCTGGTCTAAACTTCCCCTGGCGCAACTTGAGGCCATTTCCTCTTGTCCTATCGCCTGTTAGTTGGGAGAAGAGACTGACCCCCACCTTTCTACAACCTCCTTTCAGGTAGTTGTAGAGAGCAAGAAACCTCCTTTTCTCCAGGCTGAACACCCCCAGCTCCCTCAGCCGCTCCTCATAAGACTTATTCTCCAGACCCCTCACCAGGTTCACTGTCTCTGCAAGCCATGCGGTCCCAACTTCATAATATTGTTTCAAGGAAGACAAAAAAGGAAAAAGAAAAGGATGGTTTCTACGTATTTGGTGAAGCCATAGTAGGAAAAGAGAAGCTATCAAGGCAAAATCTCAGCTGGCCAAGTTTCAATGAGTTGAGAGACTTACACCCATTTAAAGCAGCATCCAGTCTTGCGCTACTGGCATACAAAGCCACAGTGCCCTGGTTTTGTTGTGGTAACCCAAAGACCTGCTGTTGAACTGCCTGGTGTAACAGCTCTGATGGTGAAACCTCATCCTGGCAGCCCCTGTGCGAGCAGCATGGAGGGGAGTCTAGCAGAGACCTCATCTCTGGGGAAGGGATCGGGTGGCACCATGGTCCACACCCTCCTCCTGAAACCTCTGTGAAACATCTCACTTGGCCTTGGCCCTGAAAGTCATAGGAGAAAACATGCCACTTCATTCCATGCTCCGGAAAACCCCAGTTTCAGGGAGTTTTCGGAGTTTTTAACAGGATTATTTTGAGCAGAACACGTACTGGAACCACTGACATGTGAAAAATACTCTGAAAATGTTTTTTCATTTTGACATTGTTGGGCAATTAAGGCATATAATTAAATGACTGTAAAGAAACTGCATTTTCTGAACACCCCCGTTCTGTCTATAATTATAGTTTTATCTTCCAAAAGCCTATCACTGTGTGACTATTAACAATAACAATACTGTGTGTTATTGTCATTAGGAAAACTTATCACTACAATTATAATAATCTTTGACAAATAAAACAGCCAATTGAAAAACAACTGTAGTAATTGCTACTACTAGACATACAATGCTAAAGTATCTGGTGATGCTCACCAAGATAAAAAATTTCTAAAATAGAGGGATTATTTGCATCAAGGGGGTTGTTTGCATCTCAGACCTATTTTATCATTGTTACCCTAGATAAAAATTTTAACATGTTTAGACTCAGCTAGAGAGTCTCTCTGCTGACTTTCACATTGACACTGAAGTTGGTCAGCTTCTTCTTATTATCTGAAAAGTCACTCTGTTTAAATTCCAGAAAATAGCAGCAAATTTCTCCATACCGCTTCCTTTAGAGGACTTGCCTTTCCGTGTGCAAGCTCATCTCTGACTCCCGCAGCGTCGAGACCTTCCTGTAGTCAATAGCCTCCTTTGGACTAGATCTAACAGAAAATGTAGAAAAGCCCCCAAATCCTACTCCTGACTTCACAGTCCATCGGGAAGTGCTTTCCCAATATTCTTCAGTTTAGCAGAGAGGAGATGCTCCCAGTGTTGGAGCCACACATGCCGATGCTGAAGGCAGCATCCCCTAGAAGATGCTTCTCCGCGAGTACACAGGCAGGACCTCTGCCTGCTCTGGCCACCCAGGAATAAAATAGCATTTCAGGAGCTCCATTAAAAGCCAGACTTACCCACTTCATCAGTGAGAACAACCGGAGAGAAGTGCCTAAGAGAGCCCCACGATGGTAGAGCTTTTATACAGTGAATAAGTGCCCTAGGGGAGTGAGGTGGTTTGGCTGGGTGATGCTCTAATTGCCTCCCAGTCCTGGCCGAGCCACGTGCAGCTTCGCGCTGGCGGGAATGGCTGTCCTCGCTTTGTGGGGCTGCCATCGCCACTTGGCACTGCCAGGACATCTGGCTTACCTGTGGGCTCCGTGAGGAGCAACCTCCTGATGCAATGTGCCGAACCAGCAAAGCCCCTGGCAGGCCAAAGAATCATAGAATCAGAGAATGGTTTGGGTTGGAAGGGACCTTAAAGACCACCTAGTTCCACAGCCCCTGCCCTGGGCAGGGACACCTCCCACTAGACCAGGTTGCTCAAGACCCCATCCAACCTGGCCTTGAACCCCTCCAGGGCTGGGGCAGCCACAGCTTCTCTGGGCAACCTGGGACAGAGGCTCACCCCCCTCGGAATAAGCACAGGACACGTTGTCTTACACCAACATCTCACCACCCTTGGAGGACACCCTGTGCAGGGGCTGCTCATGGTCCTCGCACTGCAAATCCCCATGCATGATGCCCAGGCATCCCTGCCTGCCCATTGCAAATCCAGGCCAGCTAAACCAGAAAAAGATGGCAGTTGAGACCACCAAAGTGACAGCCCAAGGGACTCTTCATTTCCATGGGAGCTGCATGCATAAGTCCCCGCGGTGCCTTTGAAAACACCATCCAGGAAGGACTCTTGGCGACTTTTTGCAGACCATAATTACTGTGGCATGCAGACTTCCTTCAGTTACACAGGGAACCCAGGGAAGAGACGGATGATTTGGACTGAGAAAGCCTTGGGCTAAGGGCAAGACGGCTACTAAAAAGGAATTACCACCAAGTGAATAACCTGCCAAAAGAGGTGACGCTTTTCCAGCACAACAAAGAGGAGAAGGGAGGAGCAGGAGCTGGGGGAAAGGCGGCTGAATCAAACCAGGCTCGTGTCCTGAAAACAAATTGCATTTCCTGCTCTGCTGCACAGTCTCTGCACCAGTCATCCCTCCCTTTGTTCCCTGTTTATGCCACCAATAAACCCAAGACAAAATTAACAATGGCATGAGCGTAGGTGCTGCCAAAGAATGCATTTTTACGTAGTCATATCTGCATAAGCGAAGGCCCTGGGATTTTTTTTTTTCCTTTCATGCAAATCTGACACATATGAATCGGGTTCCAGCATTCTGGGAATTCAGGTGAGGTCCCACACATTGAAATAGAAAGAGGTGAAATAAGTTAACTTGTGACGGAGTAGGTAGAATATTTCTCACCAATATGAAGCACCAGGGATGCTTCTGGGTTGTATTGAAAAGACACATGGACGCGGCTGGGCTTAGGGACATGGTTTATTGATGGACTTGGCAGTGTTAAGTTAGAGGTTGGACTTGATGATCTGAAGGGTCTTTTCCAACCTAAATGATTCTTTGCTTTGAAGCAGAACATTGATCTCCGGCTTATGAATCACCGCGTAAGTTTTCTATTTGTGTTTTCAACAGAAAATCCAGAAGCCTGAAGGTTTGTTTATGATTTACATTTCTGATTTCTGCAACAAAAAAAAATCTCACCCAGTATCATAGAAAAAAATACAAAGTGCATGTTTTCCCAGTTGATGCCAACATTTCAAGAGCTACAAAAACCAAAGGGTAGAATGCTTTCTCTAGGCTTAACTTCTTTTCCACAACTGGAGACAAACACGCTGAATCCAACCTGGATTTCTCCAACTTTCATTGCGTTTCACGCCCCTGAACTACAACGCCTTTCTTAATGTTAAATGATCTGACCCGAGATCTTAGGAATCAAGCTGGCGTCAGAGAACAGGTAAACATATTAATAGAATTTTTATAAGCTCCACAAATCCAGTTCCTGGGCAAGCTCCAGATCAAGTAGCCTTCAAGTAACACTAATACTCAGTTTAGTGTTTCCAGTTTCTAGGTAGCAAAATATTAACCTGATGATAACATCATGCCCTGTCATCCCAATGTTCTTAATTAGCATCTGTTAAGTCCTTTCATCTCAGAGAGATGCACAGCGCCACATGGGACGTTGTTGTGGGGGCTATTATTATTCACAATTAAGCACAGGGGAAACCGAGGCACATTGCACTGCGGTCACTTGGCAGCACACCGTGAGTCAGAGCCAGGGTCAGAACCAGACTCTATCGTTACCACCTCCAAAACAAGCCCCATGCTCTGCTGGCCTTTCCATCCCTGTGAGATGAGGTCCTGTGCCACCCGGTCACCCGCCACCCGGCCACCCACCACCCAGGAAGATTCTCCTAACGATCCCCCGGGCTCTGGCTCCTATGGGAAAGCCACAATGATGTGACAGCTCCTCAGAAGGCCATTTCTTGGTTTTAAAGGGGACACAAGAGGTTGGGTTGGGTTGTGAGAGCTCTGCAAGGTGGAAGGAGTGCCACGGTCACTGCTGCTCTTGTATGAAGCATCTCCGGGTTGAAGCATCATCCCTCTCTGGACCGAAGCATCATCAATGGACATTCAGGAGGAGGTATGAAAAGGGTCTGCTCCCTCGTCACATGTTGTGCACCTCGGAGAAGCAGCCAGATGCCACCTTGACATTGCTAGATGCCACCTCCTTGCCTTCAGAGGGCAGCCCGTGGTGGCTCCCCAAGGTCACCGAGCAAGGGTGGAGCAGGGCAGGATGCAGGGCAGCGTCCCGGCCCCAGTCACACCCTCGTCGTCTTCTTGCGACACTTGTTTTTTATGCTCCAAATACGCATGATCCACTTAAGCGTGAGCTACTACTCATTTCCATAATGATAGGGCATATTACAGGATTTTTGTATTTTTCAGACAGGAGTTCACTATATTTAATAAAGAAGAACCACCAGAGGGCAAAAAGACAAGATATTTAATCTGAGGTCAGACAAGTATATTTATTTAAGTATATATATATGTATAATATAAGTATACATATATATATGGTTTATTTTCAATACAGTGTAGAGTACACATCTTCGGGCAGCATAAAGAACGTAGTTAATCACTTCTATAGCTGAAATATTTATAAAGTAGTCGTGCTACAACTTTCAGTGTTATTCCAGACTTTCTTTTGTTTCAAGTTGTGTTTTCAGTATTCATTAATGCAACCAAGTGAATAAAAACTTTCATGTATAAAATTTGAGCAAGGACAAACTTTCCCGAGCCAGAAATCTCATCTTTTTTGGGGACTCTGCTGAAATCAATGCAGAGTCAGTGTCTGAACGCAGCAGGGATTTCTGGCCACCTTCCGAAATGAAGGCCATGGGAATAAGATTCGTATACCTTTTGCTTAGCAAATTCACATTTGGCTTCCAAATCTGTGAGTGAAACCAGCTTGTTTGGAGAACTCGCAGCCTTGTGGAATCCAGGTGAACCTGACCATTGTCTCCCAAGGTCCGGACTAAACTCGGAGCTGGGCACGGGCCAGCCCTCTGCCAGACGCCCTGCCAGTCCTCTTGATGCTGTCATGATCTGGACTCCTTTGACTTTTCCATTTCTTTTTTTTTGTTTTTTTTTTTTTTTTTTTTTTTTTTTTTTTTTTTTTTTTTTTTTTTTTTTTTTTTTTTTTTTTTTTTTTTTCCTAACAAATCACAACTCGTTTCAATTAGGTGAGAATTTAACAGCATCCCACTAAACTGTGCCTTGCAGCAGATTAAGGTACAAGCCACAGGCACCTGGAGTGCAGCCCTGGAAATAGTATCACAGCCTAGCCCAAAATAGAGCTGAGCTACAGGGGGAGGGCTGGAAAACATAGATAAAGCAGATTTAAGCCATAGGAACTAGTCGGCAGGTGGTGGGAGGAGAGAAATAACCCCTGCCCCAAAGCTGTACCTCGCGTTTCTTCTGTGGACCTTCCTTTCCCCTCCTCTACTTTACCAGGGCCATTTGGGCGCAGAGCAGTATTTTTTAGAGTGACTTGAAATTTTAACTCTACCCGACTGACATTGCTGTGGCGCACACTTGGTGGCACATTGCTGCTGTGGCACACACTTGGTGGCACATTGCTGTGGGACACACTTGGTGGCACACTGCTGCTGTGTGACACATTTGGTGGCACACTGCTGCTGTGGCACACACTTGGTGGCACATTGCTGTGGGCCACATTTGGT
The DNA here is from genome assembly GCA_013400035.1 of Rynchops niger. Classification (NCBI taxonomy): domain Eukaryota; kingdom Metazoa; phylum Chordata; class Aves; order Charadriiformes; family Laridae; genus Rynchops; species Rynchops niger. Next base: position 51,803 of record VXBH01008221.1, read on the forward strand.
GGCACACTGCTGTGGCACACACTTGGTGGCACACTGCTGTGGGACACATTTGCTGGCACACTGCTGCTGTGTGACACACTTGGTGGCACACTGCTGCTGTGGCACACACTTGGTCACACACTGCTGCTGTGGGGCACAGGTTGTCTCACACTGCTGTGGGACACACTTTGTCACACACCTGGTCGCACATGGCTGTGGGACGTACATGCTGGCACGCTGCTGTGGGGCACAAGAGGTCACAAACTGGTGCGAGACACACTTGGTTGCACGCTGCTGTGGGACACATGTGGTGACGCACCTGGTGGCATGCTGCTGCTGTGGGGTGTACGTGGTCACACACCGCTGTGGGATGCACTGGGTGGCACACTGCTGCTGTGGGATGCCCTTGGTCAGGTAGGGCTGCTGTGGCACACATATTGTCACATGCCTGGTGGCACACTGCTGCTGCGGGATGCAGTTGGTGGCACACTGCTGCTGGGGGGCATAGGCCGTCACACACTTGGTTGCACACTGCTGCTGTGGCACGCACTTGGTCACACAAGGTTGCTGCGACAGACCCGTGGTCACACATTGCTGCTGGGGCACGCATGTTGTCACGCAGCGAGGTACGCACGGCTGCTGTAGGATGCGCTGGGTCACACGCTGTTGCTGAGGCACGCACTTGGTTACATACTGCTGCCGTGGCACGCACTGGGTCACACACTGCTGCTGGGAGAAGCTGGAGGACATCATCTGCTGCCGGGGGACGCAGGGGGTCACGTACTGTGGGATGCACAGTGTCGAGTGCCAGGTAGGTCTGGCAGCGTACATCGGTGGGCACTTGATGGGGATGGGGTGCTGGTAGACTGGTGGGAGGCACTGCTGCGGGTAGCACGACATCTCAGCGAGGTTTCGGCAGGACTGGAATGACATGTCAGAAAGCAGAGCCTTTAGACACGCACCCTCCTGCAGTTCTCGCTGTCCCGCTGCTGGCCACGCCGCAGGACCGGCTCGCTGCACACAGTGCCGGACACACGTCCCGCCTATGCCACGGCCTCAAAACCACACCAGCAGCAGCTGAGGACCCAACCCCTCATTTTTAACCCTGAAACACAGCACCAAGTCAAACGGTGGGGAAATTCAGAGACGCAAAACCCAGACTGCAACTCCCTCCCCATCACCAAGACATCCAAGGGGGAAAAATGGAGGTCAGCAGAGGAATGGCTGATCTCAGCGCTGCCTTCCAATCATTAAATCCAGTTTTTCCCTCCTGCTTTTGGTCGGCAACTGCCTCTGGCCTCCGGTTGATGCATCAAGAAAAAAGCCCAACCTAGAAACAACCTCTCGAACCTTTGGCCACATCTGCCATAGCAGGAGAGGCAAAGAGCACCCAAGGCACCGCTGCCTGGTGAGCCTGTCACACCGTGGGCAGGCAGAGGTTCACAGCACAGTCCCAACATCCCAAAGTTCATGCTCATTAGGAAACAAAAGCCAATTAAAGGCTATCGATACCACAACAGAACACAAACCTCCTTACAGCTCTTCTAGCGTTCGGTTCCCTGATATGCCAAAGCTGCTCTGACTGTTGTCAGGGCAGTCTCAGAAGCAAACAACTATAGCAGCACCCAAATTACTGCCAACAACCTTTCCTCACATTTTTCAGAAGCATCTCTTGGATTCGGATGCTCGCCTGGAGACACTATAAGAGAGTGCAACTCCAGCCCCGACACAGCAAGTCAAACCACCCAGGTTTAAAAGGTTTTCACACAGAGCAATTTTAATGTGCAAAAAAGCAGAAATAAATCTGCATTTCGGCGGCTACAGAGGCTCAGGACAAACCAGACTTACCCAGCTCCCTGTGAGAACAGCTTTGTGATGTGACCAGTGAGCCCGAGTAGAAGGAGTGCTTTTATATAGCTACTAAACGTGCCTGGGAGGTATGAGGTACTCACGACATATCCTATGCAAAAGCCGTCCTGTGTGCAACACTCGCAGTGACTAGCATCGGTGTACTCATCCGTGAGGATGAGTAGTTGAATGTCAGCTCCCCATAGTAAGAGTAATTACCTTTTGTATAATTCTCCCTGGCATGGGAAGACTGAATGGTATTTGGAGAGGCAGGCAGCAGCAGCATCCCCTGCCCCAGGGGTTTTGCAAGACAACCCAATAACACGCTGTTAGGGCTTTCCAGAGGTCTCACAGTCCCTGGAAATGTCCTAGTGGTCCCCAGAAATGGGGCCATTCTGTCACTTGACCTCTTTCTGCTCGCACACGGCATTGGTTTCATGCTGTGAGAGCTGTGCTGATGGCTCCATGTCCTTCTCTAACTTGAGGCCCTGGTTAGAGCTTGGCAGCACATCTCATCTGCCGGGGTGAGTTGTGTGGTGGATACAGGGCACCGGCTTCTTGAAGACAAATAGGAGCTCCTAGTGAAGTTCAAATCACCTCCTTGGGTGGGTGCAGTTCATAGACAACCTCATTTTTAGCTCACGTAGCTCTGCAGAGCACCTGGCTGTTGGTGTCCCCATGCTCCCGTGATCCCAACGCAATCACCTGTTATCAGCACAATGGGAATACACCGGCCAGTGACTCTCAGATGAGCGGAAAAGATGAGCTACAGTCACGTTTGATTTCAGCCCTTGCACAACAAGCTCAGCTGGCAAAGCTGTGACCGGCAACACGACAGGCCACAAAAAACACCAGGAGAAGATAAACTTCATCCAGTTCTGCGTGTGACTTTCTCAGTGAGTCAACTTCTTATCGCGCACTGTGCCCAGAGTAAAGAAACCAGGCAGAAAAATGGGAGATTAATTTTTTTAAGTCACTGGAGATCTAATCAATGCTTTCATATGATTCTATGATTCTATTCTATGTACGTTGTCACACGAAATATCCCCAAAAAGTGACAATTTCTTCCTGCTCACTACAAAAACAGCTGAGGGGGACCAGTGCTCTGTCCCACCAACATTTAGCACTGGCTGAGACGAAACCCAGTTCTGAGTATATTTATTAAAAACTGTGCTTTCTTGTGAACTAAAGAAATGGCTCTCCCCAGGTGGTTTTTGAGATGAAGAAAAAGGTCCGTAAATAATTTTGTAATGAAGCCAAATAAAGTTTCAGGACTCTTGGGCAACTATGCCTCTCACCAGGCAAGAAATACAGAGGGTGAAATGCTCCCTTTACCATAGGCTTCTCCAGCAAGAACAAATCCTGACCCCCAGTGCTGGTGAGCACTGAGTGCGTTCATCCTTGCCTGAACCACAAGAAATGCAGCTTTGTTGTGGCATCTCTCCTGCAGAAATTGGTTCTTTGATCCAAAGCTGTAACTCTTCATTGCTCTTTAGCTCCAAAGGTCGTAGGTATGATCCTCCCTGTTAACCAAAGTGAGCAGTTCACATTTATATTATTTCTAGTCTAGTCTGGATGCTGGCACTGGCCTTCAAAGAAACCCTTATTTCATGCCATACTTGACTGAAGCCCGCGTGTACCTGCCTAAATTACTGAAAGCCCAAGTGAACTTCAATTACTTGATCATAACAATAACTTGTCTTTCATGTTAATACCCAGTAATATCTGTAAGACTATGCACCTAAACCCTGTTAATCAATACACTCCAAAACTACAGAATCACAGAAAGACAGACAAACCCAATTAGGCTCCTTTTCAACGCTGGCAACATAACAACTTCGGAGACTTTCACTATGCAGCAGTTAAATGAGCGTTTCACTTTCACATGGCAATGCCTGTCAAAAACGTGTGCTTCTGTTGTCATCATCTCTGCATATCCTGGTAGTAGCCACCTTCTCCCCACATGCCAGTCCTGTCCGGCAGTGGTTGTCAGCTCAGAAAGTCTTTTTTAACGTGCCTGACTCAACGTGGAAAACAGCATGAGAGGGAGGTGGGAAAAGAAGTTAAACCAGGGCTGCGGCACTGAGAAGTACCAAGAGGGAAGCTGAAAAACATCCTGGAGGAGATGCCAGGTGAGACATTAGGGAATCCACCACCTTCCCTTTAATAAGCCAGGAATGCAAAGGAGCACCATCACAGTGCAGCAATTTTGGAGGATGAGCCAATTCACCAGGAATGCAAAGCTCCCTGCCAGCTCCAAATATAGAAATTTGGCAGAAGAACAAGCCAGTCAAAAAAAAAAAAAAAAAAAAAAAGATAAAAGAAACAAGGTAAATTGGCTAGGTGTGATCTGGGACATTGAGTTGAAACCTCAAGTGATATAAAATTAGCCTGGCTCCATTAACGGTAACAAAACATACCAATAAACAAGGAACTGTAAAGGAGGAGGGAGCTACAGTGGGGAGGTGTTAAGCATTAAAACCAGCACATAGTGAAGGACACTACATGCGATAGGCTACGACAGCAAAGCCAAGGAAGAGACTCCCCCTTGAAGAAACAGATCCACCTTGAAGAAGAACTTGCATGGATCTGGGATGGCCATTTCCTCCAGCCCCCCCAAAGCATGGCCATGTCCTCCAACCTTGCCAAGGCAACATCATTTCCTCCGGTCTCTCTGAGGCATGGCCATCTCCTCTAGCCTCACCAAGGCTTTGACATTTTCTCCAGTCTTGCCAAGACATGTCCATTTCCTCCAGGCTCACCGAAGCACAGCCATTTCTTCCAGCCTCACCAAGACACAGTAACTTCCTCCAGTCTCACCATGGAATGGCCATTTCCTCCAACCTTGCCAAGACATGACCATTTCCCCCAGCCTCACCAATGCATGGACATTTCCCCTGGTCTCTCCAAGGCATGGATATGTCCTCTGGACTCACCAAGACACAGCCATGTCCTCCAAACTGGCACGGCATGGACATTTCCTCCAAGCTGTGCAAACCACTAGAGCGCAGCATTCGCACATGCAAACGCCTCCTGCAACAGCCTTGCAGAACCAGGTACTGGTAGCTGGGAAACTACCTTCAGTTGCACTTTCTCTCCAGGAAAATGGTTTAAACTGGCAGCCTGTGAACTAGACCCAGCCTAATGCCTTTGTGCGATAGGACCCTAATGCCTGAATTCTCCTTATTGTACCAAGGCACTGGCATGAAGTTACCAAGCTCCCTGCAGCCCATCCAGAGCCTCCCGGTCCCACCACTGTGAAATCCAGAGTGCCTTATTCCAGCTGCTCACATCTACAGGTGTTTCTGGGCATTAAGAAGACCCACCGAAACGTTAGCTTGGCTGCACACTGTGTTCTTCACAGGAGAGCAAGCCTGTTCCATTGACCACTGCAGGGCAGTAAGGTGCATACAAGGATGGGAGGATGGACAGTAAAGGAAACATGAGAGAATAAGCAGAGGTTGCACTTTTGTTGTATCAGACTTGTAATTAGTAAGAAGCATACAGGGTGTAGATAATAAAACTTAACATATTATTAGCCCAGCAAGCAGTAAATTCGCAGCCTTGCTATTTCAATGATTTAACAGCACTGAAGGCAAAATGCTAACCCCATCATGCATTAGAATGAAATGCTCCTCACTTGGACTCCTTCTTGCTTCATTTTACAAGTGTTTTATTACTTAATGAACTCTTGCTGTTCTGCAATTAGTAGCCCCACACACCTCTTTGTTCTGGTTGCTACCAGGCTCAGCGGAGGTTAGTCTCTGTAGAAAACCTGACTACACGATCATAATAGCCCTAGTGACTTTTAAAATAGTTAGGATGAGCTGTGGGGTTTCAACACAACTTTCTCTCTCCCCAGCCCCCATATCCATTAGCTACACCAGCCATTAGCTGGGCTTCCAACGGGAGAGATACCTGGGCGCTGAGGTAGGAACTCCAAGCTTGATCGCAGCCACAGCTGCCCCCCCTGTAGCAGCAACGGGCGTTAACGCCAAGGCACGAAGCCCCCAGCAGCGCAGCCCCAGGGACCACCAACACCTCTGCTCTGAATGGGGCAGCAGCGTGTGGTCGTCGAGGCACCCAGCTGCAGGAGATGAAGCTGTGAAATATGTCTAGTGGAGCCTCTATCACACCAGCAACAAGAACATGAAGTTACCATGCCATGCCTCAGATTTTGTTCCTCTGCCATCACTTTCCATATGCAGGAGCTGCTTTTGCTTGGGAGACCATTGACTCGGCTCCTGGTTTTGCTGCTTTTCCAGATGTGGCACAGAAATTAGAGCCTGGGCTGGCGGCGGGCATTCCTTGGCTTCTGGTTTTGATGTAGAAAGCTCCATCTGTGGCTGCTCCGCAGCTTGCTTTTCTTTTTGGCTGCTGCTGCGTCTGGCTCTGCCACCCCTGGGTGACTGGTGCTGACTCCAGCGTGGTTTTGCTTACTGCGGGTGCCAGAGAGGCTGCTTGCTTGCACTGCTGCTGGTTTAGCTGGGAGGACATCATTCTTGCTGGCCAGGAACTGAGAACAACATTATAGGAAAACAGAAAATCGGATGTTTTTTGAGGAAAGAAAAAATTGAACTTTCTTTTTCTTTTCATAAAAGAAGAAACCAAGAGAGGAAAGAAAAGCAGCAGCAAAAGCAGCACTTCTCTATCAGAAACATCGGTATCTTCACCTTCATCCACATACAGGTGTCAGAATGAAGCAAACTGTGAGAGCTCAGGATTGGTCTGATTTTAATGACTAACTCAGAGCAATAGAAAGGAGAAGATCCAAGATAACTTTCTCTCTCAAGCTTGAAGACCAATAATTGTCCCTCCCAAGCTATCTTCCTGCTGTATATTCATCTGCTCAACGTCCCTTTCATCATGCAGACCATGTCAGAGGATTCCTTTTCCAGCACTCAACCCTGTCAGTTCTGGTTTGTGGTCTAAACCCCTTTGAAGATACCAAGGTTGGGTCAGAGTCTGTTTTGTCAGACACAGCCTTCGTGCAAGGCTCTGAGGCTCCTCAAAATCTTCCCTGCTGCTCTGGGACTTACCCCTTCCTTTTCCGCCCCAGAGAGGGAGGAAAATCAGACAATCAAGACATAATAAGCTTTTAAAATTTCCTCTTTCCATAGCAATCCAGCTAATAGAGCAGTTTTAGGATCATAATGTAAGGCATGTGTGTATAGTCTCTGAGACCTCTGGGCCCAATTCTCTTCCTATCATCACCTTGTGCAATAGTGTGATGCCACCAAAGTCACAAGAATGGCATAGGTATAACCAAGGTTATCTCCATCGATCTGTGGCATTACACAAATGCAGAAACGGTTGGAGAAGAAACAGTTTAATTCCTAGAGTCTGCAGCTCCTGAAATTTAATCTCAATTAATTCCATTTGCAAATGGAAGAGTCTGGAATTGCCATCAGCAGACACTAATCCTAGTGATAGCAATTGTCATTAATGGTATTTAATAGATTCATCAAATTTACCCAACCCACCAGTGAAATAATGAATTAATGCAAAGACAGTGTAACAGACTGGGGACTCGGAGATATCTTTGTATACCTGAGGAGCCTTACCTCCCAGAGAGAAGGGCCTGTGCTGTGCGTATGTACATTTTTTCACAGCTCCAGAACTGCCCAATTTGCAGAAACAGGTGTTTTTTCATGACCTTTGGGAGAGAAAACTCCCCATTCTTAGGCATTTTCTATTTTAGCAGCAGAAGGCTGTTCTGTTGGCCACACCTGAAGCCTGAAAACTTGTTCTTATTGCAATACTTTCCAAATGCTCTGCTCTAAAGCCCCATGACTGCAATCCTGCCAGAAACAGCAACAACAAAAATAAAGCAAGCAGAAAATTCAGACAGAAATTGAAAATGTAGGGCCTGAACCTCAGGGACATTCAAGGTCTTTTCTGGCTTCTCTAGAAGCATAAAGCAGCTTTAATCCAAAAGCAAGTGGTGCCCCAAGAACCTCCCTATTTCCCTAGGCACCTGTCTGACTACCAAAAAATCATAGAATGGTTTAGGTTGGAAGGGACCTTAAAGACCATCTCATTCCAGTCCCCCGCCCTGGGCAGGGACACCTCCCCCCAGCCCAGGTGGCTCCCAGCCCCGTCCAACCTGGCCTTGAACCCCTCCAGGGATGGGGCAGCCACAGCTTCTCTGGGCAACCTGGGCCAGGGGCTCACCGCCCTCACAGCAAACAATTTCTTCCTCACATCTCATCTCAATCCCCCCTCTTTTGTTTTAAATCAGTTTCCTCCCATCCTATCACTCCACTCCCTCATCAAGAGTCCCCTTCCAAGAGTTCAGGGAAGCCCGAAATGCGGGACTGTAAACCCACTGCTCGCTGTTCTCCAGCAGCAGTATGGCAAAGATGAGCACAAAGCGAGGGTAACCCCCAGGCTCCTCTACCTTACGATTGCTCAGCCCAGTGCATGGGCTAGAAAAGGCTGATGACAGACTAAACTCCAACAAGTTCATTCCTGAGCTCTAGTGCATGAATGGAGCAATTGAGAATTAGGCTCTTTGATGTGATGGCTGACTGGAAAATGTTCTTGTTGTGCCCGGTGGTTTTGCAATGAGGCAATGTGTTGTACTCGAGAAGCACAGTAATGCTGCAAGAAGCAGTTAGGAATAACTTTAGGCAGGGAATTAGGAGAAGATTTTCAAGAAGCAGTGCAGGGAGGCTCTGGAAGAGGCCACCAAATCAAAAGATTGGGATCAAAATATGTAACAAGCTTTAAGATGGAGGTTGGTGAATTTATGGAAGAGGTTTTATACGTATGAATGTAGAGTCACAGACTTAATGCAGTGATTCAGCCATGTGCGTCTCTTGAGATTTGTTGAACTAATCCATTAATGTAGGTCTCATAGGAAACCCCTTGGTTCCTGGGAAGCTCAGGTGCTCTGTTGCGAAAAAAAAAAAACCAAAGAGGAATCTCTCATGGAATAACAGGCAGGAAAAAAAAATATTGAAGCATGGATAGTTCATACCCAGTACTTCGACACTGCAGCAGTCGTCCATCCCTGAGCGTGATCAGCTTCGCTTCTGTAACACAACTTGATGCTCAGTATCCAGCACTGAGAGAAGATGAAGTCTGCAGATGCTTGAGTGACTGGACTCACAGGCAGACAGACCGATACCAGGAAATTCAGTAACAGGTAATTATGTCTTTTGTCTCGTGAGATGAGTCAATCAAGATGTCCACCCTAAAATGATGACAGACACAATAATAAAGAACAAGATGGGGTGTTAACAAAACAGTGTCTAATTAAACCATCAGGTTGAGCCATGTCTTGGGAGATCCAGTTCAGCAGCTTCTGAATCACACCAAGACATGAAATCCAGGAGTGCAATAGTTTCCTCAGATCGTTTTCTCTGTGCGCAGAGGTTAAAAGTACTGGATGGAGAAAAATCAGAGAGTATCCATTCAGACATAAGGTGAGGATCAGCATGAGCATTTCACATCCTGACATGAGGTTGTCCGCAGTGGTCTTCACTTCTAAAAAAGATAACCCCTTTTTTTTCAGACTGAAGCAATACAGCTCTAGGACCCTTAGAAATATTGAGACACTCATTTCAATGATAAACCGGCTAAAGTAGACAGTTACAGACCTCTATTTGGAGCTGCTAGCGTAACTGCTGCACGGCTCCTAGGGCAACTTAGAGTTTTGGGTATTAATTACCTGATCATAGAAGCATAGAATAGTTTGGGTTGGAGGGGACCTTTAAAAGTTGTCTAGTCTGATCAGCAAGGCCACTGGTGGGCTGACAGCAATGCAGCACCTACCCAAGCTGTGTGGGAGCTGGAGTAGCATTTTCTGTCTAGGAAGAAAGATGGGCTCAGGTCAGTATTTTTCTCATTTGTGGTGTCCTGTGCCCTGGAATTAGTGGTACAACTTCAGTATCAACTGGGAGCTGAGCCGTGCTCTGCCAGGTGAAAGCTGAGGAGCTGCTGAGCTACACGTTCACTCTAAAGCCACCTCACTCAAAGCACGTTTCTCCCATAGTTTCCCAAATGTTTCAGTAAGGCAGGTTTCACTGCATATGGCATTTGCCTCTAAAAATAGTCTTTGTGCAATTCGCGTGGAAGGGAAAAGCAATTACACGTCTACTATGGGAAAAACATTCACTCCCTTTACACAGGTTGACTTCAGAGCCTCTTCGATGATAATTACCACCATTTTTTCTGCTGAGGTTGCTGACATGGAGGTGAAGTGACCTCCCCAAGCCTCTCCAGACCTGGACCCAAACCAGTGTTTAAGGTCAGGATGGCCCCACCTTCTGATCTCCAGACAGGGTTCAAGTCGTCTCCCTTCCAGCTATGGAAAGTGATTTTCTTTAATCACTCGATGTTGCAAGTTGAGGCTGGAAATTCAACACCTAAATATTGCAGAAACCTCACTGCTTGCTTAAATAAAAGCAATGTCTCAACATAGAGCCATGGCTGTACAGTCTTTGCCTCGGCACTGCTCCGCGAGTGCTGCATGCCCTGTTGCTCTCAGATGCTCTAATTGATGGGCATAACAAAGGTTACTGAAGTTCTGACCTGAAGGTGCATGTTCACTTGTGAATATTGCACAAATATTCAAATGCAATGTTTAATCTAATGAACTGCACTGCCTCCTTCTGAACCCAGCTGCTCTGCCCAATTCAGACTGACAAGTGCAATGATAAAAACCATGGGGTTTTATGAGCCTGGGCTTATTCCCTCTATCTTCCTGCGTTGAAGGGCTTTATTCCAGGAGCATATCTCAGCAGAAGGGCTGTTCTGATAACCGCAAATCTTGATGCTACCTAGAAAGCAGACAGGCAGGTTCTCCACTGCTGGAAAGTGTCCTAATTCCTGCCTTCAGCAGAGCTGCGACTGCAATTTGTACCAGCAGAGCAGCAGAGTCAGGGTTGGCTCTTGGGCTGGGGTATTCCCCTCACTAGTGATGGCTGGTGACTAAAACTAAGCATCTTCCAGAGCCAGGCGGGGCCCCACCTGCCATGAGGTAAGAAAGGAAGTTGCACAGATGAAGTCAGGCTAGAGGAGATGAAGATGTGGCCTAAAATTCAGGTGTTCTATCCTTCAGTGGCCAAAGGATTATTAACAGAGGAAGTTACACCACAGCTAGAAACAGCTTCTGACATTCGCAGCCCAGGAATCCCAAGCAGGGATGGGTACCAGCTCAGCCTGTTGCAACGATTGCATCTGGAGTGCGTGCTCTGATAAGAGCTCTGGTAAAATGGACAAAGATAGTCCCAAGACAACCAAATGTGATGAAATTCACCTCTGTGTGGGACGTGTCGTCTCCAATGCTGAAAATAATCCTACCATCAGAAATGAGGATTGTTTGACCTGTATTCTGATAGCTCCCTGAGATTTTGGGGATAATAATAAGTGAGCTATTTTCACTCAATAAACTTTTTTGCGTGGAATAATGCTTACAAGCATTATATACACTTGCATGAAACTGCATATGCTACAAGCTCCCTTTTTTTCACATGTAGGTTGAAACATCTTTTCAAATGTCATTCTGGGATCTAAATGAGACCAGCATCCCAATTCCATTTAGTTGTGATAAATCTTATACACTATTAAAAAATCCCTTTACTTTTCACATGATACATGGAGATAAACTCGGCTCCCTCTTCTGTCACATTTAGATAAGTGGGAGCTGCATCCTCTGCAGCATGGAAAATAACACACTTTCAAAATTATCTGTTCTGAAATGAAAGAAGAACGAAATCTATGAAGATCTTCATGGGTGAAAAAATAAACCCCTCCATCATGAGTTTAGAGAATCACAAGAAAGTCACTTCAGAGAAAGCATTGATGAAAAGCAGGTGACAGAAGTACAGATTATCCCCCCCCCCATTTCAAGCTACAAATACATCCTAAGAAGGGGGGCATTAGCTGACACGAAATGGCTCATTCATGGGTTGAAGTGGAACCACACTGGTTGACACCACATGGGTTGACACCACACCAAGATCCCTGGTGTCAGTGGGGTCGCAGTGAATTAATTAACCTGAGGTTATGACCTTTATTCACACAGAAAGTCAGGGGATCAAAAAGCAATCTGCACCAAAAGTCTCTCTTCACAATGCCTACGTGTGAAACAAGTCTGTGGAGGAAATGCACAACGGCAGTTGTGAAAGAATGAGCTCATTACCTAGGAGGACTCATTCCCAGAAGGCAGGGCTTTGAAACCATATAAAAGTTCTCAAATCTCCCTGCTCCACCATCCACTTGACTTCGTGCTTCTCCCTGTTGACTGGTTGGGTAAGTTGGAGAACACCGATACTTTTTTGTCATGTCTATAATTTTACTGCTTGGCTTAATGTAGGGAAACTCTTTAAAGAATTGTTTTATTTGATACCTTTGAATATGCAAAAGATTCCTGTAAAGAAGAGAAATTGTGGGCAGTGGGGTAGGACAACTAGTCTTGGAATGACTCTGCAAGGCAAATTCAGGTTGTGTGTAAATCTGCGGATAGTTAAGTGCTAAATTAGATCCTTTCTGAAGAAGAGATTAGATAAAATTGTGTTGGTTTAAGTATAACTGATTCTGCCTTCAGGGAAGAAGGTGGTCTAAATGGCCTCCTAAAGCTCCGTCCGAAACTATTTTCTATAATTATGCTTTTTATAACAAGAGTATTTTTAAAACTTCAATTTAATTGGAGAATTATTTTGTAAAAGATTTGGGAGTACAAGGGGCTGTACGGAGCAGAAGGGTGAAAGTATTCCTAGCGTGCTGTATCATTCATGCTAACCATGTCAAGAGCAATATATTAATTTGGCTTAAGATCTTATCAGATCCTTATAAAGAGAATAGCAAGAGACAAGTGATATTGATCGGGAGGCTCTTGGAGGACGTGGAAGAGCGGAATGAATTTTCTTTGAAGATGTGCTGAGAGGGGGAGGCAACACAGGGAAGGGAGAACAGCACTTGCACCCTCTCACAAGATATGTGTTGGTGCTAGTCCTGCATCGAGGGGACTTAAAAACACCTCTTCCAACCAAGCCTTCTGTGATCCTAACCTTTTATTTGTCCTTTAGATTGTCCTTAGAAAAAACAACAATACAGGATTTACCAAAGGCACAGCATCAGTCCAGCTGAGCCTGATGCCTGCCTCAGAGAGGGAGTTTCGTAAAGCGTTAGGAAAACTCATTTGGCCTCTTGCACATGGCCTGTTACCTTGGGAGAAGAAATCCCTCCTGATTATTCTGATTCATGCAAGCTACAGGTATTATTAGTGGCCGTGATAATCCAGAAACACAGGGACAAATTGCCACTGCTAATTCTTTCCATGAGAGCTGTAAGGACTGTGCCACGGGTAACCTCAGTCCATTACACCATCAATGAAGTCAGAGTGAAACTGGAGCAAGAGGAGGAGTCTGACAATTGTCACTGTAAAGACTCTCAATACAGAAAGATATCAGTTCACTGGTGAGGTCCACCTTGAGGCCTTAATGCCTCAGGTTTCTAATTCCAAGTAAAATCTGGAAACCATTTCAAAATGGGCAAAATCAAATTAAGTATTTCAGTTTTGTCAATGTAAAATATCCTGTTGGGCCCAGATCTGTATTTTTCTAATTTTTGATACACCAAACGTTTTTAAACATTTTTGTCTTCAGCATTCATTAGTTTTTTGGTGGGTGGTTTTGACTTTCTGAAACCGTTATCAAACCAGCAGATCTGTTATTTGCCAGCTCCTCTCATCAATTCCCCAGCACAGAAATGAAAGGGAGTTAACACATTGGGAAGAGCTAAGCAGCAAGAGTAAGAGCTCTGAAGTGTAAATCAGCTCCAATTTCAAAGGGCTGGCTCTACCTCAGTCAGACCTGACCGGGCTGTCCCACATTGCAGAACAGAAAGGAGGAACAAGATAAGACAGAGTCAGAGCAGGAGCTGAAAGGCAGGATGAAAAAGAAAGAGCAAATCACAATTCTTTCTGAGTCAACCTGCCTTGGGAAACTAAGGGCAAACTAAGAGAAAGTTACTCTTGCAGGTGATTCTTGTTTCTTATTATCGTTTCACCTTCATCTGAATGCCATTCATTTAGCAGACACAGTAACACTCTGACATTTCTTTCAGATAATCTTGTTTCCTGCAAAGATGTCTTTGAATCAAATGCAAATCAAGCAGGAAATCACCCTCCCACCTGGCCTAAGCAAAACAATTTCAAAGCAAAGCCAAGAGCCTGTGCAGTACCCTGAGCCGGTCCCATGTCCAGAGCAGCAACCTGAAGTCCAAGTCCCAACACCTTGCCCAGAACCAGTCCCAGTAGTGGGGGTACCAGAAAAAACGGCGCCATTGCCAACACCGGTGGTGGAACCAGGCCAGGGAGAAACACCAGTGGTCATAATACCCCAGTGTCCACCCCAGGAGCAGCAGCAGCAACAGCAATGCAAGCTACCACCAACTCTCCCACCTGTATCGTGCCCTGAACCTGTTCCGTGCCCTGAAGAGAAATCAGCGTGCAAAGAGCTCCCTGTGCCAATCCCTGTTTCCTGCTCTGAACCAACTCCATCTCTGCTGGAGAAGCAGGAGTGCAAGGAGACCCCTGTGCCAGTTTCTGTTACCTGCTCGGAGGCTGCAGAATGTCCCCAAGAGAAGCAGCAATGCAAGGAGATCCCTGTGCCCATCCCTGTTCCGTCCCCTGAACCTGCACCGTGTCCCCAGCAGAAGCAGGAGTGCAAGGAGATCCCCGTGCCCACCCCATGCCCTCCAGAGAAGCAGGAGTGCAAGGAGGCCCCTGTGCCAATCCCTGTTCCATGCCCTGAGCCCACACCATGTGCCCAAGAAAAGCAGCAGTGCAAGGAAATACCTGTGCCAATCCCTGTTCCATCTCCTGACCCTGCACCGTGTCCCCAGGAGAAGCAAGAATACAAGGAGATCCCTGTGCCTATCCCTGTTCCTGAACCTGTGCCATGTCCCCAGCAGAAGCAGGAATGCAAGGAGATCCCGGTGGCCACTCCGTGCCCTCCAGAGGAGCAGGAGTGCAAGGAGATCCCCGTGTCAATCCCTGACCCCTGCCCTGAGCCAGGGAAGTGCTCCGTTCCAGAGAAGTGTCCTCCCATTGAGCAGCAGCAGGTGAAGCAGCCCAACCAGTGGCCACCCATGCAGAAATAACTTGCAGATGACAAGGGAAGCCCTGAAGAGAGAAGACTGCAAACCCGGATCTCCTTGCCCCACATCTTGCAATCAGAGGTCATTTTCCAACACCCTTTTATTCACTGCAGAATTTCTGTTAGGAAGCACAGCTCCCAGCTCCCCCTGCAGCTAATGCTAGTGTTATCCCATACTAACTGCCATGCGCTAACTGACACGTCGGGACCCTCAATAGACAATAGGCCTTCAAGTGGTGTTGTAGGCATGTGCACCCAGCTTTCCAGCGGCCTGAATTTCTGCCCTCTCCCAATCATCCCGCTGGCTTTTAAAGGTCCAGAGAGAGACCAAAGAGCATGATGGCACGCTTGAGTCATAGAATGGTTTAGGTTGGAAGGGACCTTAAAGACCATCTCATTCCCCGCCCCTGCCCTGGGCAGGGACATCCCCCACCAGCCCAGGTGGCTCCAAGCCCCGTCCAACCTGGCCTTGAACCCCTCCAGGGATGGGGCAGCCACAGCTTCTCTGGGCAACCTGGGCCAGGGGCTCACCCCCCTCAAAGCAAAGGATTTCTTCCTCACATCTCATCTAAATCTCCCCTCTTCCAGTTTAAAACCATTCTCCCTCATCCTATTGCTACATGCCCTTGTAAAAAGTCCCTCCCCATCTTTCCAGTACACCCACTTTAGATACTGGAAGGGGCTCTAAGGTCTCCCCAGAGCCTTCTCCTCTCCAGGCTGAACACCCCAACTCTCTCAGCTTATCCTCAGAGCAGAGGGGCTCCAGTCAGGGTTTATTAAGCTGAATATTCAAATTTAACCCAAATGCAATTAGGAACCTACAGCTCTTTGTCCAGACCCGCATGCCGCCTCGTGTTTTCATGCCTTCGTACCCAGCTCCCTGCACTTGAACGCCGTTGCCCACCTTGCACTTAGGGGTTTTGCCTATTAATAATAGGATTTGAGGTTTGTGCAGAACCTGCTGCTAAGGGGTTCTGGTCAATGGCAGCAAGACTTTCTGAGTCATGAATCCATAGTGCTGAATATATTATGCAAATTAAAAAAAATTCATTGGGCTAGAGGAAATAGAAAGATTTTTACAAAAGAGCCATCACCACTTAATTATCTGCTTAGTTGAATTGGTAGTAATCAGTGTTTTCCTCAGAGAGCTCACCTTGGATTTTCTAGGATGTGTAAAAGAACAGCTCAAACTGGGATTATGGAAAATATATAGATAATTAAATCTAATCCAGACATGTTTTGAAATAGATTAACCTCAGGCGTGGCTTCCATCTGTTAGACAGGATAAAGGAGGAAGCATACCCAGTGCTGTCTCAATTACACCCTGGAACACGTTTCACCACACAGTGTTGTTGCGTATGTATTTGGTACTTATCTCTAATTATTTTAGGCTGATATTGTATCCAGGATTTATTTCACTGTGAAAATCACCAATAAAAATGACTTTGAATACCAAGTTGTGGAGATTTTTTATAGCATCTGCTTGAAAAGATGAAAAGGAGCCTCAGCTTGTAGCAGTCAGGCATTTTTTAACCTCGAAGTTGGGTGGATCAGGAGTCAGAAGATTGGGTGATCGCAGGGGACCCTGGGTCTGTTGTTAATTTCCAGGTGCTCAGGTTTGGAGAAGCTGCAAGAGCCCTTGCACCGTGTCAGGCCACGGGCTGGCCGATGGCACAGAAACACTAATTGCACAAAACACTAATTGCACTTAAACGCTGCTCAGCAAGACACCCTGGCCCAGAGCACGGCTCACGCTGAGCTGCCCCCATGGTCAACCTGCCCTAATTTAAATGGCACAGCCACTCTGTGACCTTCAGCAGACATAAGCCATGGGCAGGTCCACAAGGCAAGCACAAGGAAACGAGTTTTTCCCACGCTTCAGATGTGCCGGGAGTGATGTAATCTCACTCATTTGGCCCTGCACCTGTTAGACGGGCATTAGATACATCCAACCGCATCATCTGGTCACAGAATCACACTGAGACACACAGCTTCTGGTTTGCAGGGCAAGCTTATATCTGTCTGGTAGACCCTAATACTCTATCACCCAACATTTTCTGTATTTACCGTTTTCCTCCTTTACTCTGCCGTACAGCTGGCTGGAAATAAATTAGCTCAGTGTCCTGCTTTGAGATAAAACAGAACCAGTTTTCTATTCAGTAACATCCTGCTGAGAAACCAAAACATTTCGAATCCTCTTTCTGATTGTTTTAAAAACAAAACTATTCATTCTGAGAAAGCAAAAGCTTCCTTCCAGAGTTAAAAACTTCCAAAGACTCTTTACTTCTCAGCAGTTATAGGATAATTGTTTTGATAGACCCACAAGAATATACTTCAGAACATTATGTCTTCGAGAAAACCAAGTTTCCTCTGTTTGCTCCAGTTCAGGGTGAAAACAACTTACAAGATCACCCTAACATGGGAAGCACGTTAATCCTGAGCCAGTTTTGACACCCGAGCAGCGGCTCTGCCCCAGAGGACCCTGAATTTAAAGGGTCTTTCTAGAAATTGCAATCATTTTGTGTCCTGTTTGCTCTAGACACTTCACATTTCTGGTCGCTTGGCCTTCATATTAATAGCTGTAGGTTTCTGGAACTATGTAAAATAAAAGCATGGAAAAATAATTCCTTGGGAAATCTCAATGGCAACCACGAGTGGGTCCCTGTGTACACGTGCCTTGTATACAAGTATATGTTTAAAGGCAAGTCTTTGTCTAATAAAAGAAAGTAAAATAGAAGGAATGACACTAGTAAAGTGAAAAAATATCAGGAAGCAAGTAATGAGGTTACTTATAATTTTATTGTAGCATGTCCCAAAGCAAAGATCAGAAGAAAATGGCCCCACGATTTTTTATTTTTATAGCAGAGGATGAATAAATCCACGTTGATGAATTGCATCTCTTTGTAAAGTAATTTCTGCTCGCAAACAAAGGAGGCGTGCTGCAAATTTGTAGCTATTCTGGCAGAGGCAGCAGACAGAAGGAGAGCTTGGAAATGAGCATTTCCATCTTCCACTTTGTGGCCGCTGCTGTCAGTGCTACTTCTGCTTTGGGCATTGCTGCTGCTGCTGCTGCTGCTGGGCAATGCTCTTCACAGGACACTTGGCTTGCCCTTTGGGGGCCTGGGATTGCTCCACACACTTTGGAGGACACTTTTCCTGGCATTTTGAAGGTATTTGCTGCTGCTGTTTCTGCTGGTGGGAAGACATCTTTGCTAAGCCTGGAAGAAAACCAAGGTGCTACTTCAGTTATTTTAAGCCCTACACACTTCCTCTTTCTGGATATTATAGTTTCATTCAGTTCTTCAGCTTTGGCATCAAACCAACAGTGAAGAGCCTTTAAGAGTTAATCCTACCAGCAAAACCACAACAAAGCCCCTTGGAAATCCCTGAGGGTGCTGCTGTTCAGACCAAATTTGTGTTGGTGACCCCAGCTTGCTGTAGCTGCCCCATGTTGTTCTTCTAGGCTCTCATCACTGTTGACTTCTGTGGAGATCAGCCACTCTCCTGAGGCCTCAGGGCATAACTGTATATGAGCATAAATGAATAGAAGAGGCAAGCACCATCCTAACGCAGGTAAATGGCTACAGAAGCGGAGGGAAGAGAAACGGCGAGAGGAGTTTTCCTTCTTTCCCTCTGCTCACTGTTTTCTGAGCGTTTCAACTTTGAAAAGCGAAGCAGCAATGCAAGTTTTGAAGAAAGCATGCATAGTTCAAAGAGAACCTCACAGCAATATTTAAAAGTAGTCAAAGAGGAGCAGAAAGCAAGTGACATTTCAGTATTGCATGTGGTTTTGAAAGAGAAAAATCACTTGATAACAATCCCTTCTGGCAACAACCGCATCTCTGCTTAGTTCGCCAAGAGCCTCAGAGCAGCATCCATGTCCCTGGCCATTTAACACAGGTGACCCTTCCCCCTGCTCAGTGATATGATTTTATACAAAGAAGTAAAACTCAGAGCCCTGGAGATGCAGGAGACCACAGTGATCAGCCCATGGGTGCTCAACAGATGCAAAACAAGCTGCCGGTGGATGCCATCCTTTGGTAGCTGATACTCAATACCCAATGGTTATCCACAAGGATTTTTATCAGTCAGAAAGAAAAATATGAGGGTTGACAAGGGTTTGTGGGTCCAAAGAGTCAGCAAGCCACTGTCTGGAGCCTCAGAAAGTCTCAGAATAACATAATATGGCTTTCACCTGTAGGGAGGTGAAATTGCCAGGGAGCTGAGTTGAAACTGTTACAAGATAAATAAAGAAAAAAAAAATTATCACCCTATCTCCCAAGAACAGAGCACAGAAACTCCCACATACAGAGCTAAGAGTGTCTAGAGAAACTCACCTGGTGTCTCCTGCTGCTGGAGAAACAGAAGAAGATGGCACTCAAGTTAAAACGTCTCCAGAATGGGAGGCTTTTATACGCTTTTAGGAGTCAGCCCTGGGAGCTGATGACAACAGATTAACTTGATGACCAGAATCTTTCACAACCAGAACCTGCTCCACTGACACCTCCGTACACCTGGACTTCAGTCAAGGTCTGTGAGATACCTCCTCTTTCAGGTGCGGGGGATTTGTTGTTTTTTTAATGCAAGGCACACCCAATCTGGTAATAGCTGGCTAATTTATTAATAATTCATCTTGTCCTGACCCTGGGCAAAGATCCCACAACTGAACTCAGGTTTGAGAGACGGCTCAGATCTGCTCTGGAGTAAGAAGATCACGTTTGTGTGCAGTTTAGGTGTTTCCTGACAGTTTTGTTTGTGATCACCAGGACAGATCTCCAGCTGGCGTAAATCAGAGTGGGGTGGGCAGGTCTGGGTGCTGCATCCCAGCTCCCAGGAAGGGCAGCAGGTCTGTGTTTGGCAGTCTGTGTTTTTGGGTTTTGCTTCTGTCCTTCTCTATTTGCCTTCCTCAAAAGGGAAATGAAGCATTTAATATTGCCAAGAAATTAGAAAGCTTTCCCCTTTATTTTTTCCTGCGCTTTCACGTAGCTTTTCACCAAAGCAACTAAAACTTCTCTTTTACAAACATTGGGTTCAGCTTGGTGAAGTTATGGCAGAATTTCCTTTTTTCCATGGATGAGTCCACGTTTCAGAAAAATGTCGACCACCTTGACATTTTTCCGAGGAAGGAACAGAGAAAAAGTTTCAACTGAAACATTGTCTTTAGCTCTAAAGGAGAAGGTAGTTCAGTCCTCCCTTGAGCATTCCTCAATGCTATGCCCTGTGGGGTCATATTCAGCCCTGGGAATTACAGTCCAGTCTCCATTACAGATATGTGATACTGGGAGAGATGACGGACGTGGCTTCCACCGGGTGCAGGAGAGCAAAAGGAGCTAATGGATAAAAACATCATCCCATATCTTAACATCCCTCACTCCTGCCTGGTTTCCCAGGGTCTTCATGGTTGACATAGATCAAAGCTCACTAATTTGTTTTAAATATTCAGGAGAATCTTAGCAATGTGCAGACCTAACCACAGGCACATAGGAGAGCAGTGTGTCAGGGCTTTTGCAACACGTTTTCCTACAGGCACAGGAAGCGTGATGAGCACAAACCAACAGGTCCCTTCTGCCACTTCCCCTCGGGTTTACAGAGCTGCATGCACTCATCGATGATTACTGCACCTGGTGCAACACTTGCAGCAGAGAGGGAGAGAAGAAAGGAATTTAAATTACTAACACAGCTGATAGAGCTGGATGAAGATGCTTGGAAATCAGTCATAGGTGCCTAACCTGTGAGATGGATCTCATTAGTAGCTTCATATGACTTCCTGACGAAGACTTTTTCCATGCCTGGAAGTGAGCACTGACGCTACACAGCAAGCAGTTATTAGCAAGGCAGAATTCATGGCTCAGTCCCCAAATGTTTGCATTCAACAGTAGGAATTAGAGGTTCCTAGTCTTCCCCTCCACTTTCGTGCTGTTGAATATCTGGCCCACCTCCCCCTGTTTTGTCTATCTGAACCGAAAGGTGTGTTCAGGCATAGAATTTGTTTGCCTTACCGAGACATGTTTTACCTATCATTATCCCTGTTTGATGGTGTCACCTTTTGGTGTTGACAGAAATAACACAAAAAGGAATCTGTTAAACTCTCTACACCTGCACACAAGGTTTCATTAAAAGCTGATTTGGTAACAGTGTTTACACACAGCTAAATATAACCCCTTTCCTTTCTAGATTAGATGTTCTCCACCCTTGCCATAATGACACGGTAGGTGGATAGCAATTCTCTGCATCCCAGACATGGAAATTGTGTGGCTGTCACGGAGACAGAGGTAAGCAAGTCACGTGCATGCTATGGAAGACAATGGGAGCATTATCTCTGAAACTCGGCATTTAAATGGGTATAACGTCCCTCCAGACAATGGGCCTCCTTCAGTTTCAAAATTCTAACTCCAAATGAAGATGTATTTATAAGTGAATTAAAATATTATCATACCTGCCAGTCATTAATGAACCTGAAATGCCAACCACTCTATCAGTCAGGGATGTGACTTCTCCTCCTTGCAGATGGGGAATAGACAGATAACAAGAGTGAGACCTGCCCAAAGCGACACGAAGCGTCTGCAGCAAACCGGGGCACAAAACTGCAATCTTGCAGGGCTCGGACCTGTTCCTGAACCGCAAAAAGATTCATCTCCTGAAGCCAAATCCCCTACTTTCTATAATTAGTCAGTGAGGATCGTGGGGAGAATTCATCAAAATTACCATTTTGTCCTCCCTCAAAAATATCATTTTTGTCTCCATCAGAATGTTTTTAAGAAATAATTCAAATCTCAGCAAGAATTCCTTCTTTCCTGGACCTGGGGCTTTCTTCCACTTAAATTTACCTTCGAACAGTTTCTAAGATTTGCCTCCAAAATTCAGAGGTATGAAGACCACAATTCTGTCATTATTAAAGGTGAAAATTAAATTTCTATCGTTATTTTCAACTAGGACAACATGATTTTTTCAATATCTGTCAGAAAAGTATTGCCGGGATGGTGTTTTGTTTATGGCATTAGAAGACATTGCTCCACGTTATAATGTACACTCTCTTTACAGCACTGCATTGCAGGCACAAATCCTCCACAACCATAACAGCTTTTAGAAGGAAAACTAAAGGAAAATGTTCTTGGGTCTGAAGATATGGAAGTGGGGAGATGAAAAAAAGACAGAAGACGCGTTATGCCATCAATGGTCAATTTTTATTGCTGCAGGTAGACATTAAAAGACAAGAGGATATACATTAAAAGACAGTAAGAGCATTAAGGAATAGAAGGGGAAACATCTTCCAACATCAACTGCTTACAGCACAGCCATTGCTAAATAATTTCCCACAATGCCTAGCAGTATAATATGGGCCAACTGCAGTTACCAAGATAAAGGTGCTGAGATAGCAGTAGCAGAAGTATCTTAGGAAACAAAGATATAGGCTGGAAACATTCAGAAAAAGATTTTTCAAGACTAAAAGAGCATGGGGTAACCACGTCGTGAGAGGTCTCGGTCCGTCGCAGGTGGGTCTGTAACCTGGTTTTCATGCTGTGGATACTCATGAGCCTGTGGATATTGCAATGCGCCGAAGCATCAGGGCTGCATGCAAGGCTCGTGCGTTGAGGCCATCAGCAGGGGTGAGAGCAGCCGGTGCTGCAGGGCTCCAGGCACACCGTCTCGCAGGAATCCACGCACTTGGTGGTACAGACCTCCACGCACGGGGGCGGGCAGGGCTCCACACACTTGGTGCAGCACTGGGTGACGCAGGGCTCCACGCACTGGGATGGGCACTGGGGGGCACATGGCTTTACGCAGACATCGATGCACTGAGGGGGGCAGACCTCCACGCACTGGGTGCTACAAGGCTCCACGCACTGGGTGCTGCAGGAGGTGGTGCATTGGGTGGCACAGGGCTCCACGCACTGGGTGCTGCAGGTGGTGGTGCACTGGGTGGCACAGGGCGTTGCACAGACCTCCACGCACTGTGTGGAGCAGGGCTTCACGCAGACGCTGCTGCAGGGCTCCACGCACACCGTCTTGCAGGGCTCCACGCACTTGCCGCATTTCTGCAGACAAATGGGAGGGGGCAGGCAGGGCTGCTTGCACTGCTCGTAGTAAGACATCCTTCTGAGGGGCTGGTAAAGCTAAAGACAAAGATAAAAAGAGAGATACAAAATCAGGACTCTCATCCTTTCTTCTTAAACCACAATTCACAACCTGAGCTCTTGAAACATGTATAGCAGTTAGAGGTTGGACTGAGAAAAGGGCTCTTAGAAGACATTGCACCTGTGAATGATCTCTGCATTCAGGCATATGCAACTAACACTGCCAAGTGATTCCTTCGTTCCTTGGGAACCTGCAAGCATCACTGTTAGGAAGACTACAGACATAAGTTTTACAGCCTGAATTTTGTAGAATTGCCCCCAGTTAAACTTTGTAGAAGCCATAACTTGAAAATAGTTGATTTCCTTATTTTCTTATTTAAATCAGCAGACGTTCCAGGGCCCATCTTTTCCTTATCGCTTTTTCAGTTCCTCACACACCACAGAGCACATCCCCCTTTGTGTAGACGTTGAACGGCTAATCCCCGAGGATAAAGCCCAAAGATCACAAATTCAGACACTATCCCAAATCCTCCGGCTGTATATCATGGTACACCACTGGAGTTGTATCAGAATGAATAGACTCATCCTTTCATAAAAGAAGGGTCAGCCCAGACGTTGCAGCTCCCAGTTCCAATTCATTTCTTCATCTTGACTTCTCCCAGGTGTCTCCTGCAGCTTTGCCCTCGGGTGTTCTGCAGCTTCCTTCTTCCAGATAATGCTTCTTCCCACCCATCTCTTTTGAAGTCCCAAGTCTTACTCTGCAGCATCCACTAATTTATTTAATTTCCTGACTTAATGAGGTATGAAAAAATTAATGAAGATAGAATACGAAGGACGAGAGACAGCCACAGTTTCTGAAGTGGTGAGAAGACATTTGCAAGCTACTTAAGGAAGAGCAAACTCTAAGTAAGTGTTGAACGTTCTCTCCTCCATTCCAGGACAAAAACACCAGAAGCAAAGCTCTCCTGTGACCAGTTCTTTTGACCAGAACAACCAAGTAACACAGCCATCATATCATTCCCTGATAAATACAAGAGAGACTTACCAGTTCACCAGTGCAGGTGAGTGAGGGAGAAGTCAAATGAACTGGTGTGAGCATCAAAATGCAAACCTTTTTATATGGCTTGCATGGCGTCATCTCCGGAAACAAGGGAGCCCAGGGGTATGGACACCTGACCACTAACTACCTGAATAGGCTCCACCTATACATGCTTTACATATTTGTTTACATCCTAATTTTTGATGGAAACCCTCTTCCAGGAAAAACATGTGATCCTGAGC
This sequence comes from Rynchops niger, assembly GCA_013400035.1. Classification (NCBI taxonomy): domain Eukaryota; kingdom Metazoa; phylum Chordata; class Aves; order Charadriiformes; family Laridae; genus Rynchops; species Rynchops niger. The sequence goes on from VXBH01008221.1 coordinate 76,095, forward strand.
AAATTCTGCTTCCACCTAATTTGCGCATCATGTGGTTCCCAACGGGAATGACACAGTAATTAAAAAAAACCAGGTACTGGATTAATTGCTTTTCAAAAAAGATTTAATATGCTTGGATATTTTCATCGCCTTATTTCCATAAATGTCTGAATGATACCTTAGGTTTTTTTCAATGCAGTAAGAATGGATAGCTATTATTAGGGAAGATGGGCAATTGATCTGATTTACTATGGGAAATAGCATGTCCTAATTCTCATGGTAAGAAACAGCTAATCCTACAGTGGGCCATCGGCACTTCTACAAACTGTTGAGGTGGATTTTTTTCTCTAATACCTTTTATAGCCATCAAATACACCCAACCCATTCTTCCCCACCATGTATTAACAACATTCATGCTTGGCAATGCCAATGGGGACACAACTCCAGTTAACCTTGAGGACCTCTTCAAGCCATTCAGGGCAAAGTAAAGGGTTACACATTTTGAAGGCATTTTTCACTGCCAGAGCAGTGTAAAGGGCTTCAGTTTAAGCAGAATTTAGGCCCAGGACTCCATATTAGCATATTGAAGCCTTTTCCTGATCTTGGTATCTCGCTCAGCTCCACAGCACAGAAAATGTTTATTTCTCTGAGATATTCCAATCATGGAGGTGGGATGTGATCATCAGACTATGTGAGCAAATTCCCCAGTGAGATCACTCACAAAAATGCTAAATGGGCAAAAAAAAACCCCAAACCCCAACCCATTCAGCATGAGCAGTGCATCCTGTTTACACTGGAAACCAGGAGTCCCACTGGAGAATTGCAGGCATCGGCACTGATCCCTTTCCAGTGTTTACGTGGGGAAATTCCTGTCCTAAGCCTGTGTGAGCGGACGTGTTTGCGCTGCTCTCGACATCCTCCCAGCATCACCTCATGGTTCATTCAGCCTTTCCACTCCTCTTCCTTTGCTGGACGGACTCGGTGCATCATCTGTGGTTTCTCCCAGAAAGACCCATATTCTGCGCTGGTGGCTTTTATAGATGATAGGAAGAAATTAGGACGTGTACAGCATTTGCTTGTGTTAGACATCTGCTTCAGGGTGAGGAGAAACACCCACGACTGCACCAGATAGACCCTGCAGACTGTAAAATGAACAGAGAGCAACTAACTCAGGTATCACACTAGATCGATGTCTAATATTTTGACAGATTAATCTCTCTCCATCTTCTCATCCTAAACCTAACCCTGCTGGGTGACGCTGAGCAAGCAATTGTCCTCCAATACATTTATGTTCCCCCACAGCCTCCAACACTTATCTCACTGAGGAGTTTGTCATAGTCTGGTCTGTACAGTTCTTCATGCTTTCCTAGGGCTCCAGGCTCACCTCTAAAACCAGTGCTGAGGACCGGTCCTACATCTCCCTCTCTATAGTGGGTTATTGTATACCCTATTGTTATATTTGATTAGGAAGAAATTGTAACAACTTCTAAGAGAAATAGACATTTTAGGAGACACAAATTGAACTGCATTGGTAATATGTGGGAACATCAGGGTGCTGGATTATTATTCTTAATTGAGACTTATTTGTGGATCTCTATTATATTTATGAGCAATTTGGTCATTTGACTAGTCACATTAACTTCAGTGAGTCAGGACCCCACAGCAACATCCTTTTGTGGCCATCCTCCTTTGGCAAAAGAGCTGAAAAGAAGTGATTTTTTCCCAAATCTGACACTTCTGGGATCTTTTTAATTAAATGGCACGTGTTAAAGTCTCTTGTAGAACCAGAGGCTGTATGATGGGTAGCGCTTTAATGAAAAAAGCAAAATAGAGCCAAAACCAGAACCAGAAGAGGTTCCTGGAGCCCAGGAGGAGAGAAACTCCCCTTCCCAGAAGTTTGTCTGGTGCTGCAGAAGAGGAGCCCCCTGAGCACTGTAGTCTGGTGCTCAGCAGAATATTTCAGAAAATTTAGTAAAAAAAAAACATGGTCAACATTTTCAGCTCCCAATAATCCAAGAGGGACTTCATATTTCACCAAGAGCCACCGAAGATGGAGGTACATCAAGATTGGAGCCATTTTTCTACATCTATAAATAAATTTGCCTGCAGACATGAAACACCGCATGATCACGGGAACATGATTGCTAACATAGATACAAAACGTCAGGATGTGCAGATGTCATGACTTGGGATGGAAACATCTCAAACCGAAATTTTCCCTGAGCAACTGTTTAGATATGCATCATTGTGGGCCGTTCAGGGAGTGGAGTGATAGGATGAGGGGGAGCGGTTTTAAAATGGAAGAGGGGAGATTTAGATTATACATTAGATTAGCTTTAGATTAGATATTAGATATTTCCTGTGAGGGGGGTGAGCCCCTGGCGCAGGGTGCCCAGAGAAGCTGTGGCTGCCCCATCCCTGGAGGGGCTCAAGGCCAGGTTGGACGGGGCTTGGAGCCACCTGGGCTGGGGGAGGTGTCCCTGCCCAGGGCAGGGGGTGGCACTGGGTGGGCTTTAAGGTCCCTTCCCACCCAAACCATTCTATGATTCTATGGTTCAGCTGGATTTATGTTAGAAGAAAAAATAAATTAATTAACAGCTGAACACTGTTTTGAAACTATGATACTTCTGGATTTCTTTGCATCCCCTGGTTAACTAAAAGCCTGCTAAGCAAGCATCTGTGGCATCCAGCACTGGTTGGCATCAGGGATTTCATCTCTCTTATGTGCAGCATCCCGTAGAGGACACTATACACTACCCACAGTTTGGTGACCAAAGTGTTTTCATAGAAATCAAGGATTCTCCCCATATTCTCAGCATGGCCAAGCCTTCCCAGCCCACTCTCCTGCACTTCGTTGCAATTAAATCTTCAAGGCTGGGGTTTCATTACATCCGACTTTCCCCTCTCGTCATTCCCTACCACAACTCCCCGGGGAACGTGTGAGGGTGTGATCCAGCACTGAGGGCACCTTCCAGTTTGGGCTGGTCTCCAGGCGGCCGGTCGATGGCTCCGGCAGCTTTGGAAATCATCACATAGCTGAGATGCCAGGAGGCTGAGTCTAAAACGTAATTAGCTTCACATGAGAACAAGTGGCTTGTCTAGTCCATGCCCTAGGGACTATTTGATCAAGTAATTAGATCATTACTTATGGGGCTGGAGGAACCCAAATACAGCACTATCCACCTCTTTTCCTGTTTACTCAGGAAGGTGAGTGCTCTGTGAAGAATGATAAGTGAGCATCTGATGCAATTAAATCTGAAAAAGAGGAACTAGCTGTGGTCACGAAAAAAACCCTTGTCTGTTTTATCTTTTGCCTTCTGACTATTGCAGATATTTGCTTTGATTTCCCAAAATTTTAGAATGGGCATCTAGCTTTCCTTAGGTTTTGGTTTTTTTTTACGTTTCTGAATAAAACTGTGTCCTGATCTCTGACAAATAATTTTTAGAGCTCAAAACCAGTTGCCTGACAGAGCAAGAACTGTGGGCCTACTACGTTTGCTTATGCAGAATAGCAATTTTCTCCCAAACTGTGCTAACAGTTTCATATCTGTGGTATAAACATCCAGGTGTTCAGGGAGGAAGGGAGTCTGTTTCTCTTCCTAGGGCACAATCCTGTGATGTTCACCTGGAGATGAAATGTCTGCTCTCTGCTAATAGTCTCAGCCTTTTCAAATCTGATTTTCTATGTTCATATGAAAGATTAAATATAGTGCAAGCATCATGCCATCAGAAGGGTGCTACAGAGAAGTAATCTAAGGGAAAATCTTATCTGGATGCCATTTTTTCCACCTGCAGTTTCTTATTTCCCAGAAGATTGTTCCATTTGATTTGGGAGCAGAAACAATGGAAAAGGTTGTTTGCACAGAACCTTTCAATGAGTTTTAAAGGAGTTTTGGAGTCAAATCGGACCTCCACAGAGAGACAATTAGGAAGCCTCAGTTGGTTTGGGACTGCTATTGTGTGGTGTTTGTGCTTAGGTAAGGTGTAGAGCCCTTGCCAAAGTCCAGACACCACAGCGGCAAGAGCTGCACAACCAGTGGTGAGAGCCAAGGTTTGCCGCGAACAGTTGAGAAGACGGAAACCAAAGAGCTGTGAGGGTGGGGCGATTTGTGCGAGGACGGATCTCCCCAGCCCATGTGCAGCGCCACATCCATTGGGTACGATTTACCACGTCCCACTATTGGTTGGACTCCTCTACTAGAAAAAGCGAGACAGTGATAATTGCAGGTTAGTCACCATCCACGTGCCCTGGGGCATCTTTAAAGAAGGAGCCAGTGGGTGCTCGCAGACAGAGCTGCGCCCATGTCTGCTGCTTCAGCAGCTTCTCCCGCAGTCTGTCTCCCCATCTCTACTCCCTTCAGCGGTTATTGCTGAGCCCGATTCCACTCCGCACCACCTCTGCACTGGAAACCAGCAGAGCAATACCCTTGGCATGTGTAACTGGGTGACTTCAAGCCCCTGAGGATGTTGCCTACTCTTGGGCGAATAAATGTGGTGCTAAGGAGGAAGTACTGGGATCCTCTTAGCAGGCATTCATGGAGGGTTACCAGAATCATCCAAGACACCTTGCTAACACTAATAATATTTCTGCAGAACTCAGTGGTGAGTGAATGCATATCGATCTCTGCAACAGATGAAGCTTGCCCAATTGCTACCAGAGATAAGGAAATAGAAGTCAATTGCAAAAGGCTGAGCTAGGACCTCTTACATATGGGTGACAGTCACGAGGCATGGTCTTCCGACCTGCTCATCTTCCCCTCATTAGTGGCTTATTTACCCATTGCTCGTAATGGAACATTTCATTTCTGCCAGCAGGATGCAGACACGGCCAGCCCTGAGCTCCTCCAGCTCTAGAGGAGCACTTCAGCAAGTGGTTGTGTTTTCAAAGTCTTTCCAAACCATGGGAGAGCAGTGCTTCCTCATGGTGTACAGCATCCCCTCTCCCAGCAACGATCTGGGATATCCCAGAGGAGTCCCAGGCCTCCAGCTATTCACGGAATCACGGAATCTTTAGAGTTGGAAGGGACCTCTAGAGATCATCCAGTCCAACTCCCCCGCTAAAGCAGGATTGCCCAGAGCACATCACTCAGGAATGCATCCAGGCGGGTCTTGAAAATCTCCAGAGAAGGGACTCCACACCCTCCCTGGGCAGCCTGTGCCAGGGCTCTGTCACCCTCACCGTAAAGAAGTTCTTCCGTGTATTTGAATGGAACTTCCCGTGTTCCAACTTGTGCCCATTGCCCCTCGTCCTGTCACTGGGAACCACTGAAAAGAGCCTGGCTCCATCCTCCTTCAGCCCACCCTTTGGATACTTGTAAACATTAATCAGGTCTCCCCTCAGCCTTCTCTTCTCCAAGCTAAAAAGTCTCAGCTCTTTCAGCCTTTCCTCATCAGGGAGATGCTCCAGTCCCTCCATCATCTTAGTTGCCCTTCGCTGGACTCGCTCCAGCAGTTCCCTGTCCCTCTTGAACTGGGGAGCCCAAAACTGGACACAGTATTCCAGTTGTGGCCTCACCAGTGCAGAGGAGAGGGGAAGAATGACCTCCTTCGACCTGCTGGCCACACTCTTCCCTCTGCAGCCCAGGATTCCATTGGCCTTTTTGGCAACAAGGGCACATTGCTTGCTCATGGATAAACATTGCCTTAGACCTTCTCAGGCATTCTAACAGGAGCTGCCACTCTACAGAGATCAGGCTTTTAGGAAGAAATTAAAAGGAGAATGGGTGAGTCTGGGGGAATGCAAAAATGAAGGAAACACAGACTACTGATGCCTAGATAATAATATTTTATTTATTGCTTCATACAAGAAAAGGAGAAGATGGTAAGAAAGAATAAATGTAGAAATTCCTCCATCTACACCAGTGCAAAGAAGAATTACAGAATCTCTCTCCCAGGCAATATTCCTGGGGGCACAAAACAAATCAGTTACATGTTACAAGGAAACGCATTGTGCTTGAGGTAAATATAGTAGAAATGATGCAGAACATAAGGAAAACCATTGAGGATTTACTCTTCCTCAGACAGGAAGGGCATTAGGAAAACAAAGATGTGAGGAAGACCTTGACAAGTTCAGGGATCTGCAAACCGTTTTCATTCCTTGGCCTTTGGAGCCTCCACAGGGCAATCGCCCCCACCACAGGAGCCCCGACATGCAGCCCCTCAAGGAGCCGTGCATTTACGACAGCAAACATCTGCACATGTGATGGAGTAGTGCCGGCCACAGGCAGGGGTGCATATGCCCTTGCACGGGGGGGCAGCTTGTGTAACGCAGGCGGTGGGACAGGAATCCACACACTTTGTAACAGCCTGAACACCCCCACAGCAGGGATCCACACATCTGGTGGTGCACTTGGTCACCTCCTGGCAGCAGGGATCCACACACGTGGTGGTGCACTTGGTCACCTCCTGGCAGCAGGGATCCACACACGTGGTGGTGCACTTGGTCACCTCCTGGCAGCAGGGATCCACACACGTGGTGGTGCACTTGGTCACCTCCTGGCAGCAGGGATCCACACACGTGGTGGTGCACTTGGTCACCTCCTGGCAGCAGGGGTCCACACACGTGGTGGTGCACTTGGTCACCTCCTGGCAGCAGGGATCCACGCATCTGGTGGTGCATTTGGTCACCTCCTGGCAGCAGGGATCCACACACGTGGTGGTGCACTTGGTCACCTCCTGGCAGCAGGGATCCACGCATCTGGTGGTGCACTTGGTCACCTCCTGGCAGCAGGGATCCACACATCTGGTGGTGCACTTGGTCACCTCCTGGCAGCAGGGATCCACGCATCTGGTGGTGCACTTGTTCACTCTGCCGTAGCATGGATCCACACATTTAGTGGTGTATCTGGTGACAACTCCACAGCATGGATCAACACGCTTAGTGGTGTATCTGGTGACACCTCCACAGCATGGATCTACGCACTTGGTGGTACTTCTGGTCACAGCTCCATAGCATGGATCCACACACTTAGTGGTGCACTTGGTCACTCTATCGCAGCATGGATCCACACACTTGGTGGTGCACTTGGTCACCTCTCTACAGCAGGGATTCACACGCCTGGTAGTGCACTTGGTCACCCTATCACAGCACGGATCCACACACTTGGTGGTGCACTTGGTCACCTCTCTACAGCAGGGATTCACACGCCTGGTAGTGCACTTAATCACTTCACTACAGCATGGATCTTCGCACCTGGTAGTGCACTTGGTCACTCTGTCACAGCATGGATCCACGCATTTAGTGGTGCATCTGGTCACAGGTCCACAGCATGGATCTACACATCTGGTGGCGCACTTGGTCACCTCCTGGCAGCAGGGATCCACACACGTGGTGGTGCACTTGGTCACCTCCTGGCAGCAGGGATCCACGCACGTGGTGGTGCATTTGGTCACCTCCTGGCAGCAGGGATCCACGCATCTGGTGGTGCACTTGCTCACCTCCTGGCAGCATGTATCTTCACATCTGGTCGTGCACTCAGTCACTTTGCAGCAGCATGGGTCCACACATCTGGTGATGCACTTGGTCACTTCCTCACAGCATGGAGGCGCACAGGTGGTGATTCCGAGGCAGCAGGGATCCACACACCTGGCAGCCCGTGTCACGCCAAGATTACTCAGGTTCACGTAAGTGGTGGTGCCCTGAGGAACCCCAGCGTAGCAGCAGGGATCCGCACATTGAGGCAAGCACTGGATGTTACAGCCAGCACCACAGGGATCCACACATTTTTTCACTGGAAAACTCTTCACCAAGATTGTGGGAGGTGGAAGGCAGAGCTGTCTCAGTTGGTAATCGTTCTGGCACTGCATCTTTGAGGGAGGGGTAATGTCTGAAAGCAGGAAAGGAATAAACTTTGTGGAAAACAGAGACATTCAGCTTTCACAAGGCTATTTTATACACTGAGTTAAACTATAGTTTTTCCAGCGGAATACTGAACAATATACCAGGAAGAGAGCCTCAAATCCATAGCAGGCACTAACTCCATGTGAAAGCATTTTAGACAAGTTTGTAGCTACCAGACAGATGTACATTTCAAACAGCTTCTCAAAACAGGAAAGAAAAGTGGTGTTATTTGGACTCAGATAAATTATATTGCAGGTTCTGAAGTCATGACAGCCCCCACCTGCCCACAGCTCCCCTTGGTTTAGCATGAGCTCTTTGACATTACATCCCTATTTCCACCTCTAAAGGAGACTACTAAGCTTCTGATGTGGACCTGTCCGCACATAGGTCCTCACCTAGAGGACATGAGTGCAGCCTTCATGCCAGAAAACTTCCACAAGGAAAGGATCTGACGCTCACAGCACAGCTGCTTTCCCACCTCTCCCATAGAAGTTCTCCTAGCTCTTCTCATCCAGACTTCCTTCCAGGCATTGCTTACCCTTGCAGCCTGAGAGTCTCCACTTCTTATCTTCCCTCCCACTTTTTTCCTTTGAAGTCCTAGCCTTGCCTTTTGATCTTTCTCAAACCCAATAATTTCCTGGTTAAAACAGGGTAGCAATGTCATTGGGGAAAGAGAGAGGTTAGTCTGCTCTCAACTACCCTGAGATGTATCTTGATGGAGAACACAGAGCAATTGCAAAACATACAGCAAATAAAGACTGGTAGAAGATGGAATGAATATTTACCCTTACCTCAGCTGCTTGATAAATACCGTACGCAAATCTCACTAAGCAGAAGCACTCATAAGTCTTCTATATTGTTTCTGCAGATAATATTTAAAAACTAAATAACCCCAGCCACTATATTACTTCCCAGTAAGCCAAGAGAGACTTACCCAATTCACCAACAGCAACTAGCAAATGAAACCAAAACGGCTTGAGAAACACTACAATATGAATCCTTTTATATGATTTCAGTGTCCGTGTCTCCGGAAGTGAGACACCTCAGGGGTATGGAAATAAAATTTATAATAATCCAGACCTGCTCCACCTCCAATCCTTAAATTACTTGCTTACATTATAATTTTTAATGAAACCTGGCCACTGTGGTGGTACATGCGGCACTATGACTGCTGCCTGCAAGCTTGAATTCCTGATCCACGTACTTCCTATGGGGGATGTGGAACAAGGAACTGATGATACATCCTGGAAACAATCCCCCTCGGGATTAAACTTTGTTTTGATAAAAGTTGATTTGGTGCATTTTCTTGCGCCTTCCCCTGACACAGCCATACAGACCAGGATTATGGATGGGATAGGACACCATCAGTGACTTTGTTCTGCTCTATTGTGCAAGTTTGCTTGCTCTTACTGGCACACAATATCCCTCCTACTGAGAACTTTATTCACAATAATCTGGTCAGAATTTCCATTGTTGTAACTTGCAGTTGTTGCCTCTCACGCTGTCTCTGGGCACCTCTGAGAAAAACCTCTCCAGTAATACTTTTTAGATAGTTGAAAGGGGCCCCAGGATCTCCCCTAAGTCTTTTCCTTTCCAGGATGAGCAGGTCCTTCAGCCTCTCCCCATCCATCATCTCCTTGAGGCCCTTGGACCATCTTGGTGGTCTCCACTGGGCTCGCTCCAGTTTGTTGGAGACTGTCTTGCACTATGGACCCCAAATTGGACACAGCGTCCAGGTGTGGTCTCACATGTGCCAGACAAAGGGGAGCACTCACTCCCCTGTAACTGCTGGAGAGTGCAGCCAGTACATGGGAGAACCCAAGTTTCCTGAGCAGCTTCACAACGTCTCTAATCCTCAACCAAGTGCAGTATGTCAGCATAACCCAAATTTCATAGAATCATAGACTGGTTTGGGTTCGAAGGGACCTTAATGATCATCTAGTTCCAAACCCCCCTACAATGGGCAGGGACACCTTCCACTAGACCAGGATGCTCAAAGCCCTGTCCAACCTGGCCTTGAACAGTTAGGCAACCAGGGAAGGCTTCACAATGTTAAAACCTTCACTGTCACTTAGAGTCCTTCCAGGACATCTCCTGTGATGGCCCATCTCTATGCAGCGACACTGCAGGGGGAGGAACCATGTGTGTTTGGTGCTCTGACTGCAGTGTCCGTGGCAGCGGCCCTTTTTGGTTTGCTGTGCACGTTTCTGTCACACAGAGGGTTAAACCGAGACTGAGACACACCGTCCAAGAAAGATAGTGAACCGTGCACAACAGCCACAGCACGGAGTCAATGCTTTCTGACTACCACAATTGCAGTCAAGTAAAGATGTTCTTGTCTGAAAATCCCTCATTATAAGAGAGAAGGGAGAGCCACCAAGCGCATTGCCTGCGAGAGATCAAAGACTCTGAAACTTCCTTCTCTGCTCACTCTGAACTAGCCTTAAGTCACTTGGTGACACAAACATTGAACCAGTATTACTTGCATACAGAGACGAGGGCATATATCATCCAGAGATGAAGGTGGATTCTTGTGCCTGCACACTATTCTCCCTTTAAATGTGCCTGTCCGTGCCACTGGGCACAGTGGTGTCCAGCGTAGTAGCTTTTGGTTATTTAAGTTAAAATAAATAAATTTGGGATGTGTAACCACTTGGGCTGACAGTTCGCTGCTGACTGCAGTGATTTGAATTAACCCTTAGTATATTTCAGCTGATTTTGGTAAACTGGTGGGCTGAAGGGAAAAGGGTACTATCACCCGTCTGCTCTTCAGGGGTGCAACTGCCGGGGGATAAAGGCAACATCATGGCGAAGGAGTAGTGTTATGTTATTTGAGTCAGAGCTTTAGGAGAAAATGCAAAACATCACGAGACTAGTGATGATATAAGAGTTTCCAGAAGCGCGTCAGGGCACTACCACCAGCGGCACCCCGTCTGAACAGGACAGCGGCGGTGACAGAAAGAGGTCAGATGCGGCTAAAAATAAGAATCCCCCAGATCCCACATCCCATCCTGTCTCTAATGGCCCGCATGATGTGTTGGGCTGGAGGATGTTTTACCGTCACAGAAAAACTGACCCATAACTGGGCGACTATTTGGGAGCGAGCCTGGAGTCCATTCATTTCCCAAATTCTTCTTTGACGTCAGCCCCACTGAAAGGACACGTGATCTCACAAGCCATCTTTGCTCACTTGAGGTTACACTACAGACGTGGAAATAGCTGGTTTCCATGAAAAATAATTAGTCAAATAATCCATCACAGGGCGGAGGCGGAGCAGGGCCGGGTTAGTAAAGGACAGCTTGTCTGTGTGCCTGGGGCACCTCATCTCCGGAGGCCAGGCTCTTGAATATACAAGGCAGATCCCAGGTTAAAGTCGCTGCGTCTGCTCACCGTCTTTACTTGCTGATACTGAGCTGGGTAAGTATCTTCAGGATTGTACAGATCTAAGCCTGTTACTGGTGTTAATTTTCTACTATTTGCCGAAATAGATTACGGCTACCAGCTGCACAAGGGAAATTGTTTATTGGCTCTCACACCTCCTTGGTGACAAGGGTTTGAAAGAGTAATAATCTTCTTCCTTCGCGCTTTGCTGTAATTCCCATGGATGATCTGCAAAATGTCTCCTGCTGTCTCAGCACTGGATTTAGAGGGCTAAAACATCGTCTTGCTCACTGAGCGCCTACACGGCAGGCAGGAGCCGAAACTGCTCTGCATATAGATATCATCGAAGCGGCGAAGCGACTGCGGCATCGCATACGGCAGTGGCCAAGGTCCCAGGTAAGAGCTCCTAGCCTCATGGTAAACCTGAACAACTACGTCTTTCTTCTACCTGTCTAGCCTGTTGCTGCCGAAAGCCCTGATAAAGGTGGGACAGTGATAGCTGCACCTCTTGCAGTGGTGCAAGATGGGTGTTCTCCTGCAAGGGAGTTTCAGGACAAGGAGAAAAAGTCTGCAAAAGAGAGGGGATTAACTTGAAGTTTAAAAACCTGCTGAAAATGTTAATCAAATCCACTGCTATCTGCACAAGAAAATGCTGCTAGGGTGAAATTGTCTGGCTGAAAGCAGATTTTAACAAGAAAAGCTGAGTTTGGAAGTTTATACAGAAAAACAAAATGACCAAACTTCTTTTCATAAGGAGTGGTTGCAGAATTTGGGGGGGGGGGGGGGGNAAAAAAAAAGACACAGCAAATTTCTCTCTATTCATTATTTCGTGAACCAAATTGTGGCGCAAACTGCGAGTGTCTTGCTGAAGAACTCAAGAATTCACCAGCCAAGAAAATGAAATGTCTGATCCTTTGGGTTAGCAGATACCAAATTGCTCTTTTTCTTTCAGGCTCCTCTGCAGCGTGGAAAGATGTCTTCCCAGTGCGAGGTGCCCTGCCTGCCTCCTCCTGCCTGCATGGGGGAGCCTGCACACACTGACACGTGCCCATCGCAGTGTCCTGTGGTGGTCCTGGATGCCTGTCCCATGCAGGACACACAGCCCTGTCCTGAGCAGACTCTCCAGGTGGACCCCTGCTCATGTCAGGGTGAAGCCACCTGCCTGGATGCCTGCTCTCAGGTTCGGCTCACCTGCCCACCTCCTGCTGTCCCCGTGCCCGCGGACACCTGTGCACCTCCATGTGTGTGTGCCTGTGAGTGCCCACCAGTGATCCCCTGTGACCCCCCTCAAAGCAAGGGAGGGGCCAGCTTCCCATTCCAGCCTGCAGCCTTGGTGCTGGAGCCCTGCAGCCCCGAGACAGTTGGGACATGCGTGGAAACCTTCCCCTTCCAGCATGAGATCTCGCCCATGGATCTCTGCACCCCTGAGACAGCTGGGATGTGCGTGGAAACCTTCACTGTGCAGCACCCAACCTCAGCAATGGATCCTTGCACCCTCAAGACAGTTGGGACCTGTATGAAGACCTCCCCTCTCCAGCAAGACATCTCACCGGTGGAGCCTTGCATCACCAAGACAGTGGAGACCTGCATGGAAGACATCCCATTGCAGTATCCAGTCTCATCCATGGAGCCCTGCACCCTCGAGGTGCTTGAGACCTGCCCAGAGGAGCCATGCTGTGCTCAGGGTGCGATCATTGGTGATCCCTGCCCCGCTCAATGCTCAGTTACATGTGTGGATCCCTGCACACCCCAAGGTGTGATTTGTATGGAGCCGTGTGTGTCCCAGAGCGCCACAGAAGCCACAGGGACATGCATACCCCAGAGCAGCGTGGAGCTGTGCACACCCCAGGGCACCGCAGGTCCCACGGACACCAGGTCTACCAAGGACACAGCCAAGGGCACCAGCACCCACCCATCCACACGAGCACCCTTCCGCTTGAACACCCGCACTGCTGCCATCGTGGAGCGGTGCCTTTCCAGGTGTCAAAACTGGCTGCGAGGCAAGAAATAAGAGCAGCACCAGTGGGCACACAGCAAAGAAGAGTTTTCCCTGCATAAACGAGACCTCCTCTGCAGAGCCTCTTGGTTTCCCATGTGTAACAACAAAAAAGAAAATTGCTTCACGTTAAATAAAAAAAAATATTTTTCAATCATCTGTTAATTATGGTTCTTATTTTTATTGCCTAATGTTAACTACAATAATGATGGCAAAAGTGCAATGCAAGTATTAATTGCATTCACAGAGACCCATTTCATCATCTTCAACCCTTTTACTTCCCACGTATAAATAACTACTTTCATAGTCTGTCTTAAATTCAGTTATGATTTTGCCTTTGGGTTTTTTATCCTCTTTTTTAATGCTCTGTTAGATTGAAATTTTTATGAGAATATTGGGAAAAGTAGCTTAAAGGCATCATTTTAACATAGCTTGAGAAAGGTCTTTTAAGGAGATGTAAAATGGCAGATGGCATTTAAGGTGAAGGAGGAGCAAACACTGAAGAGAGAGAAGTTGCAGAAAACACCAGGAGAAAAGTAATGCTGAGAAATGGGAGTTTTGTTGCACAATGTCCAGCTGAAGACTGAGTAAAACTCTGTGTAATTATAAATTCTCGTCACATAACAGCTTTCCCTGGAACCAGAGTTACATCTCTAAATATTAGCAGCAACTTGATGCAGTAGATGGATAAAGCTCTTAAGGAGTTATAGAAAGACCAGGGGGAGAAGGATATGCCGGTTATTCCCGCAGCTGCCTGCGGTGTAATTGGTATATCGCCTGACATTTCTTGCCCAGCAGCCCTGTCCGACCCAGTGCTGGCATCCAGGGCTCTCCATACTCCTGGTAGCACTTGGTCACCAGCTGCTTTTTGCTGATACAGCAGTTTGCTGCAGCTGCAAGAAGAGCCCAATCCTGCTCAGGGCAGCCTGGAAAAGTGATGAGAACCAGCCCAGGCATCCAGAAACAGCTGCTCAATGAAAGCCATTTCCATTGGATTATGGCACTTTGTTTGCTGGGTCTTTAACATCCTCTGTTAGAAAGGATTTTTCTGCCTCCACATGCACAGCAGATTAAATATCTCTATGTGTTAGTGCTCCGTGTGTGTTTGCAAAGAGCTAAAACAAGCCCTTATAGCACAGCAATAATCACAGTTTATTGGATTGAGGAGATAAATCTTGATGAATCTGAAAAGTTTGTCAGCTGTTCCTGGTTTTTTCCCCAGTAAATAAATCAACAGATATCATCCTCAAGACGCTATACCAGATTGCCGTGCCTGAAACTACATCCATCACCCATTATGTTGTAATAAGACTCTTCTGAGACTTAGATTGGATCTGCAGTATTGGGCTTCGGAAACACCTATAAATCAAACACTAGCGAAGATAGCCTATAGTAACGTAAAAATGACAACTAAAGATGAACCAGCAAAGACAATAAGCAGAGGAACACTGCTAACCGTAGTACCAAATATGCCCTTGCAAAGTCAGATAAGCCCAGCTCATTGTTCCAAGATGCTCTTTTGACACCGTATGGCTAGACTGCCCTTTACAAATTGTTGTGCTCTCCCGCATAATCTCATTACAAAAATAACTCCTCATTACGCTCTTGCACTGCCCTGGCTGGCAGTTCCCCTCGCAACCCCAACATTTATGGTTATGCCAACACAGTGCGCTCCATCCCAGCACATTCGACATTCAAACACCCATCTACGGATGCTCAGAGTTTGCTGGCGTCATCCTGGGTGCTTCTCAGTGCTTACCAACAGCAATAAAATAAAACCTGAGACTGAGCCATTTCCTCCACCACAGGAGCCACTCGGCTGGTGAGGAAGTGAGTTTCCTTTCCTCAAGTGTCATTAAGCTGGAGGTGATCCTCAAGCCCAAGATGAAGGATTCTTTAGCACTTCAAATGACTCCATAGTCCACCCAGGGCCATAAGTATGTCATGTTTTATATGAAAACTAAACCTAGAAAAACATGTCCTTTTTTGTTGAGTGCATCGACTGTAATTTCACCGAGCGTTTCTTCATTCAAGAAATCTGGGGCAGAGATGGTCTTTGTGGCTGGGTTGCCCTGATTCCAGCCCCAGGCCTGCAGTGCTGGTGGTAAAGCAGCAAAGCAGGAAGAGGACAAGATCCAGCTAAACCCTTTTGCTGGTCCATTTTATCCGGGGCTGGATAAAAGACTGTGCATCTCAAGACTCATGAGCAGCCTGTTCATTGCCTTCCCCCAGCTCTTCATTCCTTTGACGGTTCTCATGCTCCCCTCGCCATGATCTCCTCCCCTCACTCATCTGTCATTATTCCTGCCTTGTGACACCTCTTCATCATCAGGGTGGAGCGTAATTGGTACAGCTGGAAAAGAGGCATCAGGTGTGATTGTGGCATTCCTAACATATCAGCAAGTAATTTATCCCTTTCCTACAGAGAGGAAGGAAAGGACAAAATGCCACCCAACACGGGTTTGGCCAAACTTTGTTCGCAAACAAAAGTTGAGGACCTCATTTCTCAGGCATGGCCAACAAGGCTGAGAGCTTGTGTACAGACATCTCAGCTGGTACTGAGATGAAGGATCACGAGCAGTACCCCAGGCCTGGCCCTGCTTATTTCACGGGGCTGGGAGAGTCATTTTAGGAAGTCGATCCTCCAGAGCAGGTCAACCGCTGCACATCTGCACTTGTGACTGGTGCCAGCCTGGAGTCCATGTTCTCCTGGTCTGAGTCACCAGCTCCAGAGGGTCTTCCAGGCACACTCAGGAGACTGAGAAGTCCAGCCAAAACTAGCGTCTCCCACCCATTACTAAAAACAGAGAGGTCAGCACCCCTTTAGCACATCCAAGTAACTCTTCAAAAGACACATGAGCTGCACTAAATGAAACATTTATCAGAAGTAATGAGTTCAGCCATTGCCACATCGGCTCCGAATTCCCTATTTCTTCATCCCATTTTTCCCCCTCTGGTTTTCAGGCTCCCATCCAGCACCTTACTGGGTTCAGGACCAGGTCACTCTTGCCTGTGGGCTGCAACTGTCTCCGTTTCGAGCAGAGCACAGCTCTAAGTTTCAGCACAAATGTACACCTGGGCAAGAAGTTTCCGAGAATGGCTGGGAGCCTGCCAGAGCCCAGCACACCTTCCCTGTGCTCACCTTTCCAGTGTAAACAAACAGAAGTGTTGCTCTTAAACACGGCAGGCCACAGGCAGAACTGGTAGAGCCTGGTTTCCATCGTCTGTCCTGTGTCCAGCAGCCCGATGAATGGAGAACCGATTAGTGCTTTCTACTACAGCAACATCGACCAAGTCTCTACCAATTTTCATGAAATTCATAGAGATTTAGCATTTGTTTGAACCATGCCACTGTGACAAATTTGCTTGCAAATAATAGGTTAGGATATTAAAATCAGGAGCGTAGAAACTTTATTTCTTGGGAAAGTCAGGCTAAAGAAAGATAAATCCCTATGAACAAAAGCAAGCAGGTGATTTCCCTGGCTGTACATCTCCCTGGAATAAAAGGAGAGGACTGGGAACGGCAGGCAGGAGTTGCATCCCTGCCAGCAGCACAGGCAGCACTAGGTGCATCAACCTGGCTTTCCCCATCCTGACACCCCACGAGCCTTCTGCTAGCAGCTTCCACGCTTGCACTGTTTACCTCGGTGAGTCAAGCCATACCACCACCAGGTACGTGTCCCTGCCAGGCAAGCTCCATCTTGCCACAGAGCACCTGCTCCTGTCCTCCACTGCCAGCCTGACACAATGCCTTGTCCCTCCCCAGTGGGACCTTGCCCAGCCAGATCCACCATGCTGCCAGCCTGGCTTTGGTGGAGTTTCTTTCAGGACATGTTTCCCAACACGTCCTCTCTGCCCCCTTCCACCCTCTGCTCGAGACGACACTCCTGTTGTTGCAGCACAGACACCCCTGAGCACTTCTTAGTTGCTTCCTCTCTATCTGCCCTCGATGCTCCTGCATTTGAGAGACCAGAGCTACTTTTCAGGACAGCAGAAAACAGCCTTCTGCCCCAACCAGAGAAGACACTAAACCTACGAGTTTAAGCCATTGGCCAAAATTGCAGCTTCCTGCAAAAACAAGCTGGCAAAAGGAACTGAAATTCTCCCGCTGATGCACTGGGCAGGGAGGAAGCTAACGGGCAAGGGCACTGAAATCGTCCCCACCACTAAGGGGAGCAGCCGAAATGAGTACAGCCCGTGACTCACTTCCACCGCGGCCACAGGAGGTGACTCAGGTCTCCACCAAACCCTCAGCTTTTGAGTGGAACAAACCAACAGAGACCACAACTGAGCCAACCGCCCTCTCCTGTCCCAGCCCATCTCCTCCGCCTGCCAGCCCTAGGAGAAGGTGGTGAGCTCCACGTGCACACGGGTGGCAGGAGCAAACTGACACTGCCTCCATGGTCCCCACACATGGCAGGAGCAATGTCTCTGAGCTCAGGGTGATAGAGTAGGGGAAGAAAATCAAAGAGGAGTGCTCACAGCTGGACTACTACACATGCCCAACCCCTGAGCACTACCACAAAAAGCTGGTCCATGGCCAGAGCCCTGCCCAGAAGCTGATTTTCCAATGCTAAAGCCTGTGGCTGGCTCAGGGAGCGTGTCTAAGCGAGGTCTGGGCGGGCAGCAGACGTGCCAGGAGGGATGGCACCCCAGCTGCCCACAGGTGTGTTTGTGCACGCACACCCTTGGCTGTGGCACTCACAGCACGCATGCACATGTGTGACCACGCGTGCACACAGCAGCATCCTCTGGTGGTGCGCGGCCCAGGAAGGCAGGAGGACACATTCTGTTGGAGCTCAGAGAAGTTGTGAGGCAAGGAACACATGAGAAATGTCAGGGCTGGTTTTCTGGTGACAGATAAAAAGCAGGACTTGGAGTCTTCTGGCCTGGAGGTAACAAGTAGTAGCTGTGTGATTAATTCTGTCTTGATCGTTAACAGCATTCCCAAACACCTGGGATGAAGGCTGCCATGCAGCTTGCTGCCTCACAGGAGGCCCTCCTCCTTTCAGTGAAAAGCAGGTACCTTCGGAGGGAGGCAAAATAATTCTCGTAGTGATAAATGCGGCATAATCTAGTTTTACCTTCCTCCCTGCCCTATTTCCATGTTAGGTTTATTCTTAGTCTCTAATTGCTAGAGATTTGCTTAAATTGAGATACAGAGTTTTATACACGCTCTCTATGTGCTGGCTAGCTTCGTATCATCATTTCCTTCCCTTTTCCAGACCAGGCCTGTGTAAGTAAGCTTGTGAGTTCCTTTGCACTTTCAGGAAAAATATTTTACATATTTAATTCTACATACTGAATTAAAACAGCCGACTGGATAAGTTATGAGCAAAGGAAGCACAGAAAAATCCTGCTTTCACAAGGACGATCACTGGGTGAGAGGAACGAGATAATCTGAGATACCTGGGCCCCTTTGTGCATTCTGGGGTACAAATGCAAAGGAAGGGTTTAATTAACTTCTCCGTAAGTATAGTTAACGTATGCATTAAAACTGTCTCAAAACATGAAAAGTGTGCTCAAAAGGCTTGTTTCAGCCAAGAGATTAATTCCTAATGTTAATTGTGGGATTATTCAAATGCAGAAAGAGTCTTTTAGATATTAAAGGCATCGCTAGCTGGCTTTCGGTGCATTACCACAGGGAGTCTTAAAATCCAATTATCTCTGAAGAAATATGTTAAATATGCTCATTAACATGTAAAAAAGTGGAAACGTGTATTAGAGAAAAGCTGGTGTATTACACTTCTTAATGTCACAATAAATTAGCAATAAAGGCGGTTACAACAGAAATAACTTGCTGAAATGCCTAGGCAGCATAGGAAAATAAAGCATTTTATTCCAATTAGCTTAATTCCTGATAATGACATAGATGTAGCGATAAAACTCGCTGTATAATGGGCTCCGGCCCTGGGAAAGTTTAGGAATCGTACTTTGTGTATGGAAGGAGTCAGGAGAAGGGAGGGAAGCCTGAACCTCAGCGTGAACTGCCCTCAGCAGGCAAGAGAAAGAAGGAAACACCGGGAAGAAGAGGCACAAGAGGCACATTGGGAAGGCAGTAACCACAGATAAAACCTCGGGGTCTCATGGCTGCACAGTGCAGGCAGTGACCAGGCATTTCCTTTTGTCTTTCAACCTCCCAAAGCGAGCCCCATCCATTCCAGCCCCGAAGACTTCCAGCTCTCCAAACCCCGTATTTAAAGGCTTTGTCCCATTAAACCTTCAGTGCAGCACTTTCCCTCCTTCATCAGCACTAACCCGCACTTCTGCTCCTCCCTGCTGAGCAGGAACAATCAGAGCCACGCAGGAATAAACAGTAACTTCCTCCTTTATTTTTTGTTGGGAAACCTGACCGCTCTGACCTAACTCCCACCCCCTTGAGCCCCAGACCTTAAACACCACCACCACCCCCCTCAAGTCCTAACACCCAACACCAGTTCAACAACAGTCCCTGCCACTACTGCCTGACGTACACTCACCACACTCCCCCGACTGCTGGCAATGCTTCTGCTGGGCCCCCTTCCCTCCCAGTGCCTCCTTCATCTGCTTTCCTTCCAGTCCCTCAAGGGGCTGCGGGAAAGCTGGGGAGGGACTCTGGAGCAGGGAGGGGAGCCGTGGGACCAGGGGGAAGGGTTTTCCACTGGAAGAGGGGAGATTTGGATGAGCTCTGGGGCAGGAATCCTTTGCTGTGAGGGGGGTGAGCCCCTGGCCCAGGGTGCCCAGAGAAGCTGTGGCTGCCCCATTCCTGGAGGGGTTCAAGGCCAGGTTGGACGGGGCTTGGAGCCACCTGGGCTGGTGGGGGGTGTCCCTGCCCAGGGCAGGGGATGGGATGAGATGGTCTTTAAGGTCCTTTTCAACTCTAACCATTCTACGATTCTATGAAATTTAAGCATGACCTAAGTTGTAGATCTTCAGCAATCACCATGGCGGTAATAACAGCTACGAAGTTATTTTAAAGCTCTTGCTTAATGCTCAGATTTTCCACACCTTTCTTTTTGTCTGAACTTCTGACACGTGTCTTCCCCCAAATGACCACACCAAAGTCCCTGTGCTGCCGTGAGCCAGGTGTCCCCTCCAGCTTCACCCAACCCTGGTGCACATCACTCCTCCAAACCCACCCCAGCTGGGCAGTCCGCAGCCTGGGCAACCACAGCTGCCCCTTGTGTGAAAGCCCAGACCGGCCTGCTTACAATATCATTTTTACCAAGAAACAGAAAGAAAGGTGGACTGGAAAGATGTGGATAAAATTAAGTGGTCAAACTGCTTAAAGGAAGCAACCAGAGAGCATTTTTACCAGCAGCCTAAGCTTGAATACACACTCTGCCTATCCAGAGAAGCTGGTTTGCCCAGTGCCCTGACACATTTTCTACAGGTGAGCTCAGAAAACGGAGCTCCTTCAGCACACACACCTCAAAGACTTGTGAACATTAGTGGAGTGAGTTTGCCAAGTTAACAAAGCGCCGCAGATTTCTTTCCTCCTCTGCCGCACCATGCACCTTACCTCCATGCGCCCATGGTAAATCCACCTTGGAAAGCCAGCCCCGATTAATGTGCGCTTTGGCTGCTTTGAACACAAACTCCCAAAGTATTTATTCTTCTCTCAAGTGCAGGTGATGATCAATCATGCTAAAGGAAGGTGCTGCCCCTCCTGCCCCAAAATTTGAGCTGTGGTACTAATGACCCCTTTCCAGCACCAGCAGGGCTTGAAGGTCTTGGGGTGTCCAGGAATCTCTAAGCATATGGGACACAGCCTTAGAGGCTGCTACCCCCTCTTGATATTGGACGAAAACAGAGAAATTTGAGCTCAAGCTTTATCTCAGCCAAAGGCATCATGAGCTAACTGTATTAAGCAATTCAGCTCTGCTGGAAGAGCAGTTTTCAGGGCAAAGAGCAGCACAAAAGCTGCTTTTCTCTTGCAGAGGAGCTCCAAGGAAGACCAGCTGCTTTCCAGACCTTTTCAGAGAGATCCTTCCCAGCCCCTTCCCAATCCTCTTCAAACCCCCCCCCAGCACAATCACAAACCAGGTGTGAGCTCAGGCAAAGCCTCCCCTCCTATTTCACAGCTCTTCAGGGCAGCACTGCTGAAGTTTGGTGGGATTTCGTTAGCACAGGGCTCAGAAGCACCTGCCCTTCACTCCCTGCCTTCACCATGATTTATTGCAAGCTCCACTAATGGTGGTGTTTCCCTCTTTTGTGTTCTGCAGTGCTTTTAACTTCTTCACACGTTATTTGACCCTCTAACCTTTTCTGCTTCATAAAGCACGTATGAAACCCTGTACAACATAAACCTGTTATTGTCTATGGCTGTCTACAAGAGGAGAAACCGCCCTGCGCAGGGTCTGGGTGGTTTGACTAGAAATAACTTCAGCAAGAACACCTTAAATGCTTTTGCTTCTCCGAGGTGCCCCAGCAAATGGCCCCCCCAACCCTTCTTGCAGCTTAATGAGAAGGTGAGCAGCCAACGTGCCACACGGTAAGAGGGAAGTGGCGCGTTTCCATGCAGATGCGAGAGGAAGGTTGATAGATCGAGAGACAGAAAGAAAAGAGAGATCATAGCTCCTCCCTGGGCACTGACAGAGGAGCTGCTTGATGGTACTTGGGATTAAACCTGCAATACAGGAGAAGCCTCTCAGCTTAACGGAAGGGCATGGTTTGGACAGAACTGGCCAGAGAAAAAGCAGCCCTGAGCTCAGGAGGACTCAGCCCACAAAGGACAGAACAACCCACAGAACTCTCCTGACCCTCCAGCCTCCCATATTTATCCCCTCCCAGCCCTTCCCTGCCCACCTGCGAGGATTTCACACAAACCAAGTGGGACCCATTAACTTTCCCCCTGCCAGCCCCAGAGCAAGCCAGGGCATCTTCCTGAAAGCACTTTTAATACAAAACTGGGTGCGTTTTATTTTCTGTGCCCAAAACACCTTGTACTTTAAAAGCTACATGCACTTCTGATATCTTTTTTTCCCTGGTCTTCCTTATTAACCATGAATTGGCCAAGAAAAGGACATTAAAAAATAGAAAGCTGTAGTGAGGACACCTCAAAGTCTCACTCAAAGTGCCTAGGAGACAATTTTCATATCACACTACATTTGCAGCATCTGGGAGGTGATAAGACAACATAGGGAGATATAACATTTATTTTCCTGAGCAAACAGCAATAATTGCATTTAGGCCTGTGGGCCTCCCAGTTAACCCACTGGTGGCCTCAGCCACAGGGTTGCAGTGGGGACTGGTGCTGGACGGAGCGCAGGGATTTGAAATCCCATGTGCCTCAGTTTCCCCTTCTGGTAAATGGGCGATTGCAGCCCACCATGCCCACAGTCCCCAGCTGCTCGCTGGCCCTGGGACACGCCATGTCACCCCTCTGTCCTGCTCCAAGTGCCACTTGGTGGCACTGTTTGAAAAGATTTCTCTGCTGAAAGGCTTTCTTCGCTCGACGCCTACCTCCCCATCGGGAGATTCTGGAAGGAATCACATTCATCTTGACGTGATCAGATTAATCTTGATGCATCACAATATCCTCATTTTTCTCCCTTTGTTTTCTTTTCTCTTTATTCACCATGAAATCAGTCCTGGGCGGTTTCCTCCCCTGCGTGTCAGTCACTGGGGATCTCCTTCTCACAAAACACATTTGCCAAACACAAGAGTCCGGGGCGTTGCTCAGACATCACCTTAAACTAAATCCTCCAGTGGTAAAAATAGCCTTTTCTGTTAAATTCCTCTGAAGTGTGTCTGCAGGTGGGGCAAGCTTAGGAAGGATCATGCATTAACTCCAGAGAAAAGCATCAAAGCTGAAGTTAATGAGAAAGAGACAAATGAAGACAGGGGCTTGACAATGTAATTGGGTGCGAGATGATTCAGGTCGCCCTGCTGAAGGGGTGTCTCCTCGGGAAGATGCAGGCTGTGATCCTCAACTCTATATAAGACGACCGAGAGCCGATCTGCTCCAGACTACGCTCCCGAAGATCCACGTTCCTGCTACTCGTCCAGGTAAGCCTGGACACACTTTTTACGCTGTCTGACTTTGCTACCAGTAGGAAAGCTCCTGGCTGTGAGGACGTCCCTGGAGCTGTCACTGCTGAACTCTCCTAAAGGGAAAAAATAAAAAAAAAGAACACAGTAAAAGAGATCTGGATTTAAACTATCCCATGGTTTGGAAGAGACGATCTCCATTCACAGCTCTGCTCTGCTCCAGAGAAAACCAAATGGGATTTTTTTTGCTCTCCTCCCTCACTGCGTGCCCCCAGCCTTTCAGCTCTCGCTGTCCCTCACCTCTCCAGCCATCGCCTGCTGGTCCTCAATCCCAGCCGTCTCCATAGCTGAGTTCCATTTTTCGGATGTGCTTTCCTTGCTCTCTCTTTCCCTTCCCTTACACGGTTTCATTTTATCTGTGCCCTTCCCTAGTTCTTCTTTCCCTCTCGCGGTGTTTTTTTAAGAGCAACTTATCTCAAAACCAGACAAAGAAAAAAAAGCCCTTTTTGTCTGTGTTTTTCTCACAGGCTACCTCAGTTTTGCAAGGAGATGGCCCAGCCCGAGGAAAACATCCATGACATCAGTGCTCCTGTCTACCTGTGTGTTGGAAACGACGGCAACTGCAGCCCCCTGAGCAGGGAGGAGCTGAGGCAGCTCATTGAGCAGGAGTTCGAGGACGCGATGGAGGTGAGGATCTGGCCCTGCCACTGGCACCTTTGGCCTGTAGGACTGGGATCAGTAAAGCCAGGCACTCCCATGTGGGTGTACAGGACACCTGGCTTCCTGGGAAAGGCACAGATGCCTTCAAAACCCAGGATCTGTAGGGAAAAAGAGAGGAAGATCATTGACTCTGTGCCAGCAGCTTATAGAGCTCGTTGTGGGGAGCAACACAAGCCACAGTTGGGGGGACCATGGGGCTGGATTTCTGTCCTGAGGCTACTTGAGTGCTCCTAGAGTGGTGGCACAAATGGCTCATGGGCTTTGCCAAGACTGTTTGTCTCTTTACAGAACCCACAGGACCCCAAAACCGTCAAGAAAGTGCTGCGCTTCCTGGATGACGACAGCAACCGCAGGGTTGACTTCAGTGAGTTGCTCAGCCTGGTTTTCCGCACAGCCAAGGCTTGTTACAAGCCGCTGCAGCTTGGCCAGGGGCAGGAAGATGGTCAAGAGCCGACAGAGGAAGAGAAGGCAGATGGGGAGCAGCCATCAAGGCCACACGCAGCAGGGAGGGTCACCCGCAACCAGCAGGTCCCTGAGCAGGGTGTGAACAATCAGGTCCAGGACACTGACAACCATCAGACTCAGGAGGGTGAGACACCAGAGGAGGACCAAGACACCCGTCAAAACCAAGAGGGTGAGACAACAAAGCAGGACCGGGACAACCGTCGAACCCAGGAGGGTGAGATGCCAAAGCAGGACCACTACAACCATCAGGATGACAGGACTGGAGCATCAGAAGGGGATCTAGAGAGAGGTGAGATTCTGGACACTGCAACAGCAGAGCAGAACAGAAATATTGGTAAGGCTGAAGAGACTAAGTCACCAAAACAGAACCCAAAAACCCACCAGGCCAAAAAAACTGAGGCACCAGGACAGGGTTCAAACCACCATCAGAGTCCAGAGACAGATTCAGCAGAGCAGGACCTGAATTGTCCCTCTGAGACAAGAGGAAGAGACCCAAAGAACAAAACCCAGGTCTGCGAGAACCCTCAGCAGGACCCTAACCCCAACAAGACCCAGAAGCTGCTGCCCCCACAGCAGGGTGCAAGCCCCTGTCAGGATCCCAAGCCCCAGGGAACGCACCACGACCCAGCTTTCCATTGGGTCCTTGAATCCAAGGTGCTGGAGCAGGAGCACAGCGGGGCAGAGGCTCCACCTTGTCCAGCACACCCTCAAGACATTCATCAGCACAAACAACCCCCTATAGAGCAACAGGTTCTCCAGTCTCTGTATCAGTGGCCACCACAGCAGTAAAGGCACGTCTAAGTGAAGATGTTGCCTGCCATGAGGAGGTACATTTTGCCCCGTCCCCACTCTGTTTTTTGTATTTCTATTTGTCATCTCTTGTCCAATTCCTTATTAACCCTGGGCTTCACCTCCCCTGGTTTGTAGTGGGCTATGCATGACTAGAGACCTTCCCTCTTACTCTGTCTTGGGTTGCTTCTGCCTGTGTAAGCAAAACAATAAAACTGAAGACAAAACGGCACAGTGTCCCAGTGTGTTGCTGCCAGCGTGCCCTCAGCCTGGCTCTGAGCAAACAGCCAGGGTGACATGACGAGGTCCATCCCTTGTGTGAGCATCCGTCCCTTGCGTCACATACGGCCAGGTTGCTCCAGGGTGCAGGTGGAGGGATGGCTGCAGAGATGCAGGTGTGCCTTGGGGGTGAATAACTTAAAGGAGCTGCTGCTCAGACGCCTTTGCCATTTAACCGAGGTGGAGGGATTGCTCCCTGTGGGCAGGGATGTGACATCCCTGCGAGAGATGTCTTCTGAGGGGGTAGAACTCTGGATTAACACAAAAGCACGGCCAACCTGAACAGATTCCTCCCAGCATCCATCTGCTCCGGGCCTTTTTCATGTCTGCTGTGGAAAGAATAAACAGCTGCTTAACACTGAGTGGGAGATATTGTCCTATTTAACCTCACTTAGTAGTAGTCTCAGAAGCAAGGGGAATGCGGAACATGCTACGAACATCAAAAATCCCTATTAGCCATGGAAGTCTCCAAAGGAAGGAGTGGAGATATGTTAAACACAGGGAAAAAAGGATTATTCGGGTACATCCAGTCCCAGCAACAACTGGGAGGTCAGAGAGAAAAAGCTGACATGCAAACCACACACAAACGGAGCCAATCCCAAATTCAGAGTCAGCTCAGGCGGCTCAGGGTACCAGGTCCTCGGGCTTTTGTCCAGACGCGCACATAGGAATGTGGGTAACTCTGTGGGCATGAGCAGTCCGGTCAAGTCAGTGAGGTTTATTAGGGGGTTCAGACGTGCTGGACCACCAGGCAGGCCCAGGGCTCGGCGTCCCGCAGGGAGGGTGATGCTCAGCCTGTTTTTCACTTGTGACCTATCAGCAAAATCAGCACATGATAAATGTACCCGCACCACCTGCTTTGTGGCCAGTGACAAGCAGCACGCAGAGACCTCACTGGAAAATAAAACGTCATTCCTCTGGGACACCCCAGAATTTCACAATTTGCTAAGCGCTGAATCAGAAAAACCAGCGTTTCCAAACTATCCCCAGAATGTACATCACAAAAATGATTTGGTTTAAAAGTCTTAATGTCAAAATTCAATGTATTAGACACAAAGTACACCAGTCTGCTCTACTACTGATGAAACGTATTAAAAAAAATAAGTTCTGACATACTTCATGACAGCTGTGGACACCCAACGGGAGAATCAAGACTTAAATTTCATCACCTGTCTGTCAAAACCCCAATCCATCTGAGACATTCTTCAAAACGTTCCATTTTCTGGGGAATTCCATTCTTCTTGTAAAATAGAATCATAGAATGGTTTGGATTGGAAGGGACCTTAAAGCTCACCCCGTTCCCCCCCTGCCCTGGGCAGGGACACCTCCCCCAGCCCAGGTGGCTCCAAGCCCCGTCCAACCTGGCCTTGAACCCCTCCAGGGATGGGGCAGCCACAGCTTCTCTGGGCAACCTGGGCCAGGGGCTCACCCCCCTCACAGCAAAGGATTCCTGCCCCAGAGCTCATCCCAATCTCCCCTCTTCCAGTGCAAAACCCTTCCCCCTCGTCCCACAGCTCCCCTCCCTGCTCCAGAGTCCCTCCCCAGCTTTCCCGCAGCCCCTGGAGGGACTGGAAGGGGCTCCAAGGTCTCCGCGGAGCCTTCTCTTCTCCAGGCTGACCCCCCCCAGCTCTCTCAGCCTGTCCCCACAGCAGAGGGGCTCCAGCCCTCCCAGCATCTTCGTGGTCTCCTCTGGATCCACTCCAGGTCTCAGAGGTTTATCCAATAGCTCTTTGCTTCTTATTAGTTCTGGCTTAGGGTCTAAAGTCACCAGACCAAACCATCCCCCTGTAGTCGGTCTGTCCCTCAACCACCACCTTTTGCAGCATCAATAAAAACCTGACCTCCCAGTTCACACAAGCCCTATTAGGGACGTGTTAATCATATGCTGTATTCTGAATAACACTACTTTTGCTATCAGGAGTGTCATATTTGAAGTTAAGCATTTTTTTTTTCATTCATTTTAAGTAGAACATGAAAATTATCCCACTGATGCAAATACCTAAGAGTCCTGCAAACCTGGGTGGTGTAGGAAGAGAAAAGGTCTTTTATACACCCCACGAGGAATCCAGTTCAATGAAATACAAGTTCAGGCACCCTATATAAATGTTGACGGGGACGGGTGCAGAATTGAGTAAAAAGAAGGACGGAGAAGACCCTCCTGGGTAACAGCTTTTCAAAACCGACCCAAGTTCCATCTCATGAAAGTATTTTTGGGGAAAACCAAACCCTTGGAGAAAAGGGCGTTTCAGTGCTTTGAAACGCCTTGCTTTGAATGGCAGCAAAGCACAGGGAAGCAGGTGAGCATGGCCGAAACACAACGTAGCTTTTCCTGTGTCGATACCCGAATGGCACCCAACCATCCCGCACTGCCCCAGCCCCTGCCAGGGGGATTACCGACTGTTACAGGACACCAAGCCGCACTGTAATATTCTAATTTTAATAACAACTCCAATCTACCATAAAATTACAGTTTCCCAAGGGTATTATTATCCCACAGGTGGGGTATAATTTGCACAAGTATAATTTAATCTTGAAAAAAAGCTCAAAAATGAAGTATGGTTAGTAACAATCCTTCGTACGCACTTGTATGAGTATCCCCAAGGTGTTACCAGCACTAATTAATTAGACTCCTACACCCAGTATGATCTTACCTTACAGATGGGCCAGATGAGCCACTCATCCAAGGCTGCGTGACAAGTTCATGCTCTGGAGGCTCTCTGCAATGTCTCCGTCACGCGTGTCAAGGCAGCATCCTACCTCCAAAACCAAAAGCAGGGGCCCAGGTGGCACAGCTGGTATCTTCCTTATTAGCTCTGTGTAGTGGGAGAGTTCGGGGTGAATAATGAAACCAGTTGGTCTCTAATTAATTTACTGTTAAAAGATTTAAAAAAAAAAAAAAAAAAAAAAGAAGGTTGTAGAGGTAATTACAGCAAAAGCTGCCTAGGGCAACCAGATGAAGATTCAACATGAATCGACCTCTCAGCAGAGAGGTTTCTGCTTTTATTTTTAATTAAAGATCAAGCAAAGCTGAAATGAAAGTCATTCATGGAAGACAGTTAGTGTGAAAAAAATTTTATCGTGATTTTTCTCAATGAAAAGTCATTGCTTATTGAACAGATGTTATCTTGTACGAAAATCCATTTTGCCAACTTTGCCATTTAAAAATGTTCTTTTTCAGGTTGGGTTTTTTCCAACAAAGACCTGGATAATATAACAAAAAAGATCCTTGATAAGAAGTTACAAAAAGTAAATCATATCTTGCAGCACGCTCTGCAAGGATGCCACACAAGCCAAGATCTTGGAGGAACTGGGGGATGTCACTGCTGTCAACCTGCATTTCACCATTTTCATAGCACTTAGGTCTTCTTCTGTCCCTCTGTGAGCGAAAGCCAGACCCAAACCCCATTGACTTCAGGCCCAAGGCGCCAAAGGAACTGCACAAAAAGCAAATAAAAATAATCTCTGGCATTGTGGTACCAGGATCACGGGCCATACAGATCTCATCTATCCCTGGTCTACTCACAGTGTGTTCTGCCATCGTCAGCGCCTCTGTCCCATCCTCAAAATTTCATTCTGGTACTATTTTTATGTGTGTGTGTATTATATGTATAAAAATTCATACCTATACAAACGCACATTTATATAAAAATACACCCTCCCATTAATACATATATATACTTTATAGCTACTCTAGATCTTTTAAATTCTGAAATACAATCAGCCTGTAAAATAACTTTACAGTCTGGATTAGGTGGAACCAGCCAGTGCCTGAATTGCCACATGGCAACTGCTATTTCTGGGTTAAAATGATAGGTAGGGGATGATAAGTTAAATAACCCGTTTGAGGACGTGAAGGTGCATCTGGGCTTGGCCAAAGATGAATCAGGACAATGTCCACAAAGGGTGTCTCCTTTCTGCAGCTCCGTCAAGGACCCTATAAAAGCACTCGGGTCCTCTGATCACTCCGCACGGCTTCACAGGAACCCCACGCGATCCCCTTGGTGATTTGGGTAAGTCACTCCTTCTGAAACATGCACTTTGCCGGGCAAGGACATGCTATTTCTATGGGATTCATGTTGCGTGGCAGTGTCATTCCTGCCGCAGTATTTTCTGAGAGTTTTTTGAGTTTCTATCCAGTGAAGTGTTGGTTTGTGTTATTGGGACACCTGCACGCTCTCGTTGTGTGTCCGTGTGTAGAGGCAGCTTTTCTCAAAGGGGAAACGAAGGAGGGAGCCAGGTGTTGTGCCTGACTTTGGTCTGGAGTCAGCTCCCAGCAGAATGAACAGATGGGAGGAATTTTCTGGTTTCTACGGAAACACCAAAACCCAGGATTTTGTATGCAGAGGTGTGCCCACGTGTTCGTGTGTATGCGCAGGTTACAGAAGCGGCAAGGCAGACACGGCACAGCTTCCCCAGCTGACAGCTGAGGTCTCAGCGCTGATGTGCCTGAGAACAGGCTTGGGGATCCTGTGAGGAGGAAGGAAGGAGGTGGCTTCTGAGGTTTCCAGACACAAAGCTCCAACAGAAGCACTGCTTACTGCCATGCAGATCCCAGTAAAATTAAATAAATAGCTCTGACCCAGGTGATCTGGCAGTTCCCCTTTGGCCAAAGTCTATTTGCCAATGAACTAATGCTTAAAGAAAGCTTTATCAACTGTTTTGAATTACTATGGGTCACAGGAACATCAGCCACAGGCCTTGTTTTAACTCCCTGTGAGCACTCTATCTGTCTCTGACCAAACTAGATCTTGTCTCAGGCCATGCCAGCGCTGTGTTAAACATCCTCTGACCTGTTCCAGAGAAGCCAGTGTACCTCAGTGCCAGGTAGAGACAGCAGTGTGGGTCCTTGAAGCTTAAGTACCTGGTATTGCCCCATGGGGATGGGTTCTTGGGGCATCTCTTGAGTCATCATCCCCAGTCCCCTCCCTGCGATCCATAAATGCAGGCATCCTGCCATCCCCTATCAAACGTCATTCGAATACGTCAGTAGGTAAGTTGAAGGACACTCCCCATCCCACTAAAACCCCTAAGCATTTGAATTTCTTCCCAGTCCTCTGGTGAAACAGAGCTTGCCGTGGCACAGGAGCGGACACACAACACATGGCACTCAGCGTTCCATTAACACACACAGCTTGACCCCAGCAATTGTCCCTCCTTTTCACGCTCAGAGACAAGCAAATCTCCCACCCTTAGGTCTGCTTCTTTTTTTGCAGGCTTGCTTGAATCTGCAGGAAGATGTCTCGCTTCTTAGACAGCATTTCCATCATCATCAGCGTCTTTCACCAACATGCAAAGGAAGATGGAGACTGCTCCAACCTCAGCCGAAGGAAGATGAAAGAATTAATCCAGATGGAGTTTGCAGATGTCATAGCTGTGAGTGCTGCTGCAAGGGGGAGGGCTTGAGCCAAGACTGAAGTGCAGGGACTGCAAAATCTCATCCTGGGGAGGGGATGATTCTTATGGCAGTGGGACTGGGAGGCTTTTACCAAAAGGGATCAGCAGTTGAGTTCCTTTGCACCAACTGCTTCGACAGCTCTTCCAATCCATTTTGCCATGAGCAAATGGGCAAAAGCTGGAGAATGAACTGTGGGGAGGTATGGTTTTCTTTCAAAGGTAGGAAGAAAATGCATCCGGTAGAGGGATAGAGTATATCCTGAAGAGAAGAGAGAGAGTTAGCTGCAGCCAGGGAACAAGCAGGAAAATGGAGAACAAAGACATAGTGTTCTTGCTGTGAAGGTGTGAGATATGGAAGGAGAAAAGATTGCAATTGCTCCTGTCTTTGCATTTCTCTGACAAGGAGCAGGAAGGCTAAAATCCCTTTCTTATTCCCCTGTGTGTGTTTGCCCTGCAGAAGCCACATGACCCTCAGACGATTGACAAGATTCTGCAGTTTCTGGAGTGGGATGGTGACGGGGAAATAGATTTTAATGAGTTCCTGCTTTTGGTGTTCAGAGTGGCTAAGGCCTGCTACTGGTACCTGCCGAAGGGACCATGCCTTCGGCAAAGAACAAAGCTAACGGCCAGTAGCAAATCACTCCGAGAACCTGAAATTAATAACAGAGGGAGCCGTGAGCAGCTCCAGGAAGAAGAACAACAAACTTGTGAGAGTAATCATGATCCCGCCAGCGAATATGATCTGCAACGAGAAACCAGGGTCAAGGAACTTGAAAGATTAGAGGAAATAGGGAGTCATCACCAGCAACATGAAAAACAAAGCAGAAACTACACAAAACGAAGAAGGGAGCCGGGGGAGCCAATCCCTCAGGTATACGAAGAACAAAGCCAGGAGCCATGCGACCAATGGAACAACCAGAGAAGACGTCAACCACCAGAGACAGACAGAAGAGGAGATGTACAACTTTGCAACCGTGGCAGCTTGAAAGAACATGAGCAGGAACTTCAGGAAGATGAAAGGCAAAATAAAGAGGAGCCTCAGCCAGAACAACTGGCAGATGCAAGGAATCGCAGCCATATGAGGGAAGCTCAACCACTCCTAAACCGGTGGAGTAGCCATCAGCGACATGAGACAGCAATACAAGCATATGATCAAAAAAACCAGAAGCCACAAGAAGCAGTTAGAGGAAGTCGCAATCAGCCATGTAAACCTGAATTAGTCACAGAAGAGAGGAGCCGCTACCACCTACGTGAGCTGGAACAAAAAGCATTTGAACACATCAGTGACCAGACGCGTGAGCCTCAATATCTGGACTCAAGACGCCCACATCAGACATACATAGACGAACCGCTAGAACTTGACCTCAGGTACAAGGAGACTGGTGAGCAAGAAAGACATATCTATGAACATAAGGTTGACGATACAGAAAGTGAAAGACATATCGTTCAGATAAATGACTCAGAACAAAAACATGATGCAAATACGAAAGACACAGTGCGGGAGAGGAGGATCGATCG
>VXBH01008231.1:5163-23083 GCA_013400035.1 Rynchops niger
CAAGTTGAAAAAGTATCTGTCTTTTAATGGAAAAGGACGTTTGTACAAACTGGTTCAAAGGCAGATACGGGGGCGGGGGGGGAGTGTGTGTCAATAAAATAAAATCAGTTTCCCAAGGAAGCCAAGAATAACTCGGTGCAGAGGCTCCGCCGGAGAGGCATTAATTATTTCAGGAGAAGCTCCTCTGACAGCTACAAACCAAAAATCCCCAAAACAGGAGAATCAGGGGGACGGAGACAGCGGGACTGCGGAGCCCGGCGGCCGAGGAGGGCTCCGGTTCAGCGACCCCCCCCTCCCCGATTCCCACTTACAATGTACATGCCAGCTTTTTTTCCCGGAAATAGGTATAAAACCTCCAAGCATTGCCAATAGGGGGGTTAAATCCCGCCGGAATTTTTGAATTCGTTAAAATTGCAAACCCTGAAATACACTGTGGTTTTAACGCTCGCTCAATTTAAGGAGGAGCAAGCGAAGTCCGGCGGGTTTCCTAAAAGGCAGGAACAGCGTAAACGTTAATTCGCCCGGAATTAAAATGGAGTTTTCACGCTGCGTTTTGTCACCTGTGTCTACGAAAGGTGCCACTGGCACTGGGGTCAAGATACGTCATGAAGTCTGTAATATTTAAAAGCCATTAATCTTCCATAAGGATAATTTCGTCTTCAAAGTATGTATCTATTTGGGTGGGCAAAGTAATTCTCTTCGTTTGATACTGTGTACAAGTTTTAGGCTTTTTTTCCGCACTTGTTCAATGAAGAGAACACCAAAAAGCTTTTGTTTTCCCCCAAAACTCGGGCGGCGACGGCTAACAACGGCGTGCTGCCCCTGAGCATGCCGTTGGCCATCAGACGAGCAAGCGGCAGAGCCTGGGGCTTGTTCGTGCCAGAAAAGAGATCACCGAGTCAAACTCAAACCCCAAACCTCGTCTCTCTCCGAGGCTCCGAACTCCGCGGGGTTTATTCCCTGCCTGGGACGAGAGGGGACATGAGGAACGCCGGGGAAGGGGAGGAATTTCCCAAGAATGTCTGTGCCTCGACCGCGCTGGCCAGTCGCGGCGTCCCGATGTCAGAGAAGAGAAACCTCACGAATAAATAAACCCCGGGGTTTACACCCGATTTTCATGGCCAAGACACCCAAAACCTCCCCCCGCCGCGTGGGATGTAACCGCAAAATTCAGCCGAGGCCGGGAGAAACGACGGGCGACCTTTTCTAACGGCAGAAGCAAAACGTACCGTTCTCTCTATCACTCGCTACGTGGGGTTTCGGTCGCCTTCCAGGTGAAGGCGTCTCCCGAAAAGGTACCTGAAACTCATTAAACGCTAACGAGAAGGGCAATGAGAAAGGCTCTGTAGTGAATTTACAGCAGGGCCAAGCCAGGAGCGGCAAATAAAACCCTGCACTTGTGTTACAGCACTGATTCCCCCGGAGTGTGACATTTTGAGCCATAAACCAGGGATTTCTGAGAACTACAAGGAGCGTTTTCCATCCATCACATCCATAGGGAACAAACCCATAAATAACCACAAACTCGTTTCCTTTGCTGACCACCAAAATCACATGCCAGGCAATTAAAAATAAAATAATGATAACTGACAATACTGAGATTTCCTTACGTCATTCCGCCCTCGCGGAGGCTGCGCCATGGCGTTCAGCCCCACTCTGAATTAGAAGTGTTTTCAAGTGAAAAAAAAAAAAGAAAAAATTAAAATAAATCAAGTGCAGTCAGATCGGGAACAGCAGCCGCGATCTGACCGCAGAGGTAGACTCCGGACGTAGTGTCACTGCGTCACACGTCGCTTAGTGTCATCAGCGGCGGCCGCGTCCTTCAAACATCGCCCAAAAAGGTGCATTTTGAATTTCCCAGCTTATTGGTTTTTGGGTTTTTTTCCCTCCATTCTCCAGTTGTGTCCAGAAGCAGTTACCTGGAGCTTCAGTGTTTCTGCTACGGGGATTAAAATGCTGAGGGACAAGAGGCTGCCGGTTTTAATGCAAAAATGAGAGGCTGGCGGCAGAGGTTGGCGGGGAAGAGGAGCCCGTTTGCAGCACGACGCGCTTCCCTCCGTGCCGCCACCTGCGTTTGGCGTCTGGAAACCAGGCGGCCGCTGCCGTATTCGCACAACCGACGGGACGCTGCTCTTTAGGGGTGTGATTAGAGGCGTTCAGCAAAGAAAACGTCCAATTTTTGAGGATTTTCAGCAGCAACACATTTGCCAATATGTACATCTGATTGGTTGCCTTTGAACGCGCGCGTTGCCTGTGCAGACCGCACATACGTTTGTGTTATGTTCACACAGTAAACCATAGAAACGCACTGGCTCTGATGGCTACTCGCTGTGTACCGACACCTCTATTTAGCGGAGGGAGGTGACTCTTCCATCAGCAGTGTCCTGGTGACGCTTACCGTTTTCCCACAGGCCAGGAAGGAGACTCCCAGAGCAATCAGACACAGCCAGGTCTGCAATTAAAGAAGGTGCCGGTGATCAGAAACGCGGGGAAATATTACAGAGACCCAGACTCACGTGGCTCAACGGGAAATTAAATGGTCATTCCAAGTCACAGGGGTTAGAGGTAAAGATCCCGGAGCGAGTCCAGAGAATAACAGAGCTGGTGAGGGGTCTGGAGCACAAGGAGAAGGGGCTGGAGAACTCGTGAGGAGCGGCTGAGGCAGCCGGGGGTGCTCAGCCTGGAGAAAAGGAGGCTGAGGGGAGACCTTCTCACTCTCCACAACTCCCTGAAAGGAGTAGGTAGCCAGGGGGGGTCAGTCTCTTCTCCCAAGGAATGAGAGGGAATGGCCTCAAGTTGTGCCAGGGGAGGTTTAGGATGGATATCAGGAAAAATTTCTCCACTGAAAGGGTTATCAAGTGTTGGAATAGGCTGCCCAGGGGAGCGGTGGAATCTCCATCCCTGGGAGTGTTTAAAAGCCGGGCAGACGCGGTGCTGGGGGACGTGGGTGGTTTGGGCAGTGCTGGGTTGATGGTTGGACTCGATGATCTGAAAGGTCCCTTCCAACCTCAACAATTCCATGATTCTATAATTCTACGATTCTATAAACAAGCACTGACAGGCAGCACTGACGGAGCCAACAGGTGGAGCACTCGGTGGATAAAGAATTGGCCAGATGGTGGCACTCAAAGAGTTGCAGTCAATGGCTCGATGTCAGGGTGGAGACCAGTGATAAGTGGGGTCCCTCAGGGTCTGTACTGGGACACGTACCATTGAACATCTTTGCTGGGGACACAGACAGTGGGATCTCCAGCCCTGAGCTGAAGGACCTGGGGCGTGAAAAACTGAATATAGGCCAGCAGTGTGCGCTGGCAGCCCAGAAACCCCCCCACAGCCTGGGCTGCATCCCCAGCAGTGTGGGCAGCAGGGCGAGGGGGGGGGATTCTGCCCCTCTGCTCCGCTCTGTGAGACCCCCCTGCAGCGCTGCCTCCAGCGCTGGGGCACCGACAGCAGAAGGGCACGGAGCTGTTGGAGCGGGGCCAGAGGAGGCCCCGGAGATGCTGGGAGGGCTGGAGCCCCTCTGCTGGGAGGACAGGCTGGGAGAGCTGGGGGGGGTCAGCCTGGAGAAGAGAAGGCTCCGGGGAGACCTTCCAGCCCCTTCCAGTCCCTCAAGGGGCTCCAGGAAAGCTGGGGAGGGACTCTGGAGCAGGGAGGGGAGCCGTGGGACCAGGGGGGAGGGTTTTACACTGAAAGAGGGAGATTTAGCTGAGATATCAGGAAGAAATGCTTCATTCTGAGCGTGGTGAGCCCCTGGCCCAGGTTGCCCAGAGAAGCTGTGGCTGCCCCATCCCTGGAGGGGTTCAAGGCCAGGTTGGACGGGGCTTGGAGCAACCTGGGCTGGGGGAGGTGTCCCTGCCCAGGGCAGGGGGTGGCACTGATGGTCTTCAAGGTCCCTTCCCACCCAAACTGTTCCTGCTTCTCTGACCATTCCACGATTTTACACCTCTGGCAACGTACAGAGATGTACAGAAGAAATGTGCATTATTCCAAAGTCTTTGCCAACCTTTCACCTGCTGCGTCATTAAATCGAGGCCTTTTTGGGAACAATGAACGAGTGAGTTGCTAAAGCGATGGTCAAAAAAGCAGGGGAAAGGCCGTGGGGGTCAGTGGGCGCAGCACACAACAGATTCCTAAGCAAATCTGGCCACGGAAGCCTCAACTTCCCCATCTGTTCTGACCCTGTGACCAACTTTAATGCCTGTGAAATGTGACAATATTAATAGAATGGTGAGAAAACAAATCCGTCGGCTTATCCTGCCTACAAGGACT
Source organism: Rynchops niger (assembly GCA_013400035.1). Lineage (NCBI taxonomy): Eukaryota > Metazoa > Chordata > Aves > Charadriiformes > Laridae > Rynchops > Rynchops niger. Next base: position 9,433 of record VXBH01008231.1, read on the forward strand.
CTCGGCTTGAACCAGACTTACCAAATACACCACAAAGGACAGGTAGATCACACTGAGAATGCCAGCCCCAATGTACAAAGCCAAGTGGTTCAGGGACATGACGTAGGCCACCACGAAGTACATGTTAATGCTGCAGATCAGGAGGATAAGGACGCCACCAGCGATCCTCCAGAACCTGCGAGCAAAACCAGAGCACAACGGGGTGAGGCGGACGGGCCACTCCTGTGTTTGGAGCAGATGCTCTAGGCCAGGAGGCAAGGGGAGGAATGAAACGTGCGCCTGAGGTGAGCAACACGCCGTCTCCTGCTCGGAGGCGATTCCCTTCGCACTTACAATCCATTGGCAAAATCATTCATCACGCTGGGCAGGCTGGTGAATGTCAGGACAGGGATCAAAGCGAACGGAAGCTGGAAGAAGCAAGAAAATACAGAAGAATAAAGAGTGGAAATTGTTCTGATTATCTCAGCATGGACAAACATCCAAAGCTTGCTCATATCCGACAGCACTTCCCCAAAGCTATTGTAAAGTGAGTCAAAGGGACTTCCCCCGGCTAGAAGAAGGAAGCAATTTCAGACCTCGGCTGATCCTTTCCACCTCCCCCCAGTAGATCAACATCTCCTGACGGTAATTTGCTCTGCTCAGCTGCTCCCGCGAGCCCTCAGGCACCCAATACTGAAATATTCAGTGATAGATGTTTTTCTCTGAGAATTGACCCCCCGAGTCGGGCGCTGCTGCTCACCTGGAGGCTCATAAGAACATTTAAGAAGTCGTTCATGCCCGTCAGGTGTTCGACGTCCTGAAAGATGGCAACCAAGAGAGTAGGGGTGATGGCGATAGAGCGAGTCAGCAGCACCCGGGCAAATCGGGACCACCGCAGGTTCAGGAAGCCCTGCAGGAAAAACACAGAGCAGCTGCTGGGTGAAAATGGTACAGAGACGTCAAGGAAGAGGGGGGCTCGGGGCAGGATTAAAAGCTGATTTATTTGAAAGGAGTTTTATGGAGCTTCCACCAAGAGTACGTCCATCAATATTAGCTTTAAAGGCTCAGGAATAGAGAGAACGGGGACGCAGGCAGACACTAAGAGTGCTAATTACCTCCATGACGAACTGCCCAGAGTACGTCCCTGTCATCGTTGAGCTCTGCCCGGCAGCGAGGATCCCGATTGCCCAGATATAGAGAGCAGCAGGGCCAAAGTAACAGCCCAGAACAACGCCCTGGAACAGAGGTTTGCAGTCTCATGTCAGTTCAGTCCCGCATCTGAGAGCGGGAACAAGAAAAAGTAGGCGAATTCCCTTGTGACCACATTAATCACGGGCATTGAGTTGAAAGAGAACCAATAATCCATGTGTAGGCGCGGGAAAAGCATTCCCCACGCCGGCAGCAGATAAGGCAATACCTCACGGGCCGCAGTTTTAACAAAGCAGATTCAGGATGCATGCAAGGAAAAGCTTCGTCGTGGCCAAGCTAATAAAAGAGGGGAGCAGACAGCGGGGAGTCTCTGCGGCCAGGTTGGGTGCAGCACGATTAGGAAGGGACAAATAATTTTGCTTGGTCAAAGGGCTGCGCTCAAGGATCCCCAGGGATTTCCTCCAGCTCTGTTTTTGGCTATCCCATCACAGGTCCCGGCCTTCAGCTTCCAGCAAGAGCTGTCAACAGAAGCAAACAGCTTCTGTTTACCCAAAAGCAGTGATCGCCATCAGAGAAGGACGCCAGGCTGCCATCGATGGGGAAATCCCGCCCCGCGGGTCACTCACCCCTTTGTAGATATCCACTTCCAGCGTCTCGTTGTTGCTGGGGAAGAGCGAGGAGTGCGGGCTGCTGGCGTTCACGCAGACGGCGTTCTGCAACGACACGAAGGGGCAGGAGGGTTGGGTTTGCTCGGCGAGAGGGAAGGCAGGACGAGCAGAAAAGGCTGCACGCGAGGAGCAGCGAGTGCTGGACGTCCCAAGGTGCTGGGTGCCTCTTCAGGCTGGTTTAAATGGAAATAATCATCATTCCTGTTCTTTCCCCCCTCACTTTACGCACAGAATATAGGGGCTGTGCTTGACCCAGGGGCACTGATAAGGCTCAGAGCTGCCCCTCTGCCCACACGGTCCCCGTTACTGCTCCAACAGCCCCAGGGTTTGGTGTCAGCTGGTGCGCGATAAAGCACAGTCCCAGCCCCAACTCACCACATCCACGTTCGTTTTTTCAAAGAAAGCCTCAGCGAAGACGGTCACAACGAAGATGTTAATGATGAAGGAGACAAAGAGAGCGATGCAGGACTCGATGAAGAAATACTTATTGGCTTCTTGTACTTCCCTCTTGTTTGCACGGTTCACTTGCCGGGACTGAAAAGGGGATTGTGACAACAACAGGCTTGAGAAACAGGAATTTGCTATTATATTGCTTCTACCTGTAATTATACTGTATTAGACACTGGGACACAGGTCACTGGACGGGAAGAGAACATGACGGAGGGAAGGAAAAGCAAACCCCAACATTTGCAGAAGCAAACGGCTGGTTTTGCCAGCATGGCTGCACTAACCAAGAGACCACTTCTGGTCCCAGATCCACAGGTAAAGGACACGCATCCCTGGAGCTCTCACGGCTTTCCCTGTGCCAGGGATCCGACCAGCCCCCTTCAGATGTTTTGATATGTCCCCAACAAAGCAAACGCTTAAAGCAGACTCCCAGAGGCTGTGATCGCTTGAGTATTTCAGGCCTCCCAGTGCACCATCCCAATAAATGGTGGAATGGTTAGAGTTGGAAGGGATCCTGAAGATCATCTGGTTCCAGCCCCTCTGCCCTGGGCAGGGACAGCTCCCACTAATTAGCGCAGCCGCTTACCTTGACCAAGGCAGAGTGCAGGTACATGTTGTGCGGCATGATAACGGCGCCCACGATTCCCACGGCTTGCTCCAGCTGTGGCGTTCCGCAGTTCTGGCAGTACGGGATGAACAGCCCCTGCAGCAGCTTCTTCTGGTCGGGTTTGACTGTGATATACTGGGCACAGAGACAAAAGAAACACGGGTATTTTCAGCGTGACGCGCATCGCACAGCCACTTAGGCTGCTCGTTTGAAGATGCTCGAAAGCCAAAATGTGGCCACTTTGGTAAAAAGCAAAACCAGAATGTGCAATTGTCGGCTGGTTAATAAAAGTGGGGATGCTGCACCAAACGGTACGCGCCAGTGCAGCCAGGGTGTGAGCCGGATGGCGGCCACGCATCAGAAACACACACCCGGCTTCAAAAATCCTTAATTTTAAGTGTCCGCCCCCTGTTTTGGTGCTGGTCAGCACAGGAGTAGTGATGGGGGGAGAGGGAGCGTGTCACCCAACAGCGAGAGAGAAGGTGAAGGTACCTCGTATCCAAACGTTAGTGCCATGATGGTAATCAGAAAACCAAAGAACGCTTCCAGTTTTCGCAAGCCTGTGAAAAGAAAAAGAACAATCAGCAAATTGAGAAGAGCTGAATCTCAGCTTTAGTTTCTGGAATTTGGGAGGAGAAATTACCATATTTGTCCAGGAAGAGAAAGACGAACGTGTCGGCAATGGTGATGAGCACGCCGCCCCACAGCGGGATCCTGTGGGAGACGAGCAGGAGCAGACATCAGCTCACAAACCACCTCAACCTCATCCGCCAGCCACAACAACACTTCAGAGTCCAAAAATGTCTTTTTATTTAGGGCCCTTGCTTGGGGCTGGAACCCCAAGGTTTGTTTGCAGTCTGACAAGGCGTTTGGCTGCGCAGGGCGAGGGACCGTAGGTTTGTTTTCTGCACAAACAGCTCAGATAAGAGCTCTCTCCCCAAATCTGGAGAGCAAACCCCAAGTGCACGCTGAGAATGACAGGAGTGAGCAGGACTTTGACCAGCTCCTTGGTACAAAACTGTAGCTTGCTGTTACATTTGCATTTCCAACCTTCCTGGCCGAAGAGGACACCTTTCTAGAGTCCCTTATTAGGAATATAAAATTTGCCAGGAAAGCTGCAGCCCAATTTTGGCGCGTATCAGTTACAGCTAAAATAAAAGCCAGAACCCGCAGTTCTCCTTATAGCCAAAAAAAAAAAAAGAAACAGGCACCAAAGGCTGAGTCATCCAAGAGCTATCACAGCTTAGATGAATCACCCTCGACAAAGAGCTGATTTCGGAAGATTTATAGGAAATAAATGAGTCTTTTTTTGGCACACACAGTGTCACTTTCTTCATCCTAGAGGGGAGCACTCATTTCCTGCTGCCCTCTGATGACAAACCCAACTTACTTCCCCACAGACAGGAGGTTAATGGCAATCGCCGAGCCGATGACTTCTTGCATATCGGATCCAATGATAGCGAGTTCGACCATCAGCCACAGGATAATCCGAGGAACCTAGAGGTGAAGAAATACCCAACACCATTAAAAAGAGGGAAAATGTCTTCTCCCTTTAAATTCTTAGATGAGCGCAGGGTTGTGGCGATCACGCCTTTAGGAATGGTCTCCTTTCCCCGGCCGTGGTGTGGAAAACATGTTGATAATGTTCACAGTTCCCGCGTACCGAGGCGCTGGAAAGGAGCAACAGAAGGTATTTGACATGGTCAGACCCATGACAAAGTCTCGGGTGTTGGATGAGAAACATCAAACTGCCCAAATTTCCCCACAGCCCTTTCCCAAAGCCCAGCCTCACTCATCTTCAGCTGAACGAGACGCAGGACCCTTTCTTACACAAGCCGTGAAGATTTCTTAAGCAAGGAAATGTAACAGCCATGGAAGGGTCTTGTTCTAAAGGGCCATTTCTCTCCTCATGATTCCTTGAGTTTATTTAAGCAAAAAGTATTTCAGCTTCGGGAGGCAGCGGTCCAAACAGAAAAGCTGAAATCCTAGGTTTTATTCCTGACTCTGTCTGCAATTTGCTGGCAAATGCCAGGACGTTCACCCACCTCCCTCCTCGTGCTTTCCTTTTCCAAGATGGAAAAGACACTGATGGAACCTGAAGCATCCCCCATCTGCTCTTCTAATGGCCCGGGTTCTTAACGAGCCCTTCGTTGCTGGTACATTAGGGCCACAATTAAAAATATTCCTTTAAATCTGCCTTTCTCCCAACTGTGAGCCAAACCACAAGAAATCAACTTAATCCCCCAGCTGGGAGAGTAAAGCAAGATGTGACAATGAAAATACATTTCACCAACCGGAACACTTTCTCCTGAGGAGGATTTGGCACTCACTGGGCAGCAGTGACGCTTCATGAGTCCCCTGCAACCTGCCAGCCCCAGGTGAGAGAACCCAGACCCGTGGGATGATCCCAAGAGCCCCTCTGTACCGCCGAGGACCGGAATGTCACCCGGGATGCCACCCGGGATGCCACTCACCTTCTGGTACTGCCGGTTGCAGACTTCGGCAAGGTGCAGCCCCGTCACCACCCCCAGCCTGGCCGCCAGCCGCTGCAGGAGCAGCCCGATGATCGTCGCCAGCATCAGGACCCAGAGCAGCTGAGGGAGACATGAAGGCAGCAGTGGGTGCCTTGGGGCAGCAAGGAACAATGGCTGCAAACAAGGTCCCAGGTCCCCTAGGACGCCTGCGCCCTGCACGCACCTTTAGGAATCACAGGCCTTTTAAAATACACATTATTGTCATTTTGAGGCTGTTTTATGGGCCTGGAGCTGGCACAGGAAGGATCCAAATGCATATAAAGCCAGGAGTCACTGCTGGAGAGGGCATATGAGAGCTTCACGCTCCCCTTCTCCTTTTCCGGAGTGTTTTCAGCTCAGCAGCAACAGCAGTACTACCAGTACTCCTGCCCTAAACCATGGATGGGTCCATGGTTTGCACAATTTACAGAGTTTAATCTGTAGGTTTCTGCACTGACCTTAAATCCCGCGACAGCCCCGGACTGTAAATCCGACTCGATGTTGCCCGGATCCAGGTAGGCAATGCTCATCAGAAAACCCGGCCCCGTGAAAGCCCAGAGCTTGCGGAAACTAAAGCAGGAGTGCTACGGAGGGAGAGAGGATCGAGGCGTCAGGCATCAGCCCTGCAGCAGAGCCCTCTCCTAACACAGGGGACACATCGACCCCACGAGCCACCCCGGCTATCAGGCATAAAAAATGGCAAGAGACAGAAGGGATTTGATTTCCATTTCCTCACTGCCACAGCACTGGCCAGATCAGCCTGTTCTTCCATCCGATCCCTCCAGCAACTTCTGCTCCTAGTCTAAAGAGTCCAGGACCAGACTCCGGAACAGCCAAGGACATGCTGCTCGTATAAGCCTGGGTGGGGATGAATCCTCCTGAAATGTTGCTTAACGAAAAGCACAGAGGGCACCTATACACCCCCATGAAGGGGCCAGTGCTGTCGCAAAGGCCACAGCCCTCTTCCTTGATAAGGGAACAAAGAACCAAGGTCCTTTCCCCTGGGGCTATGAGACATTTCTCTGCTCTTTAGCAGATGTTGCTGCCCTGAGCTTCCCAGGAGACAAATCATTAACTCTGCAGCAAGCACAGGAGATCCCACACTCCCTTCTCCTCTAGATCTCCATCCAGACGCGCGGCCACCCTTCCCCAGTCTGGGCAAGAAGGGGAATCGGCACCCAAGGGAATGACTCAAGCACTCGCAGATTTTTCCAAAGGGCTTTTGCTATCGGAAGGAGTGGAGGAGGGCTCAGCCGCACTCACTGTTTCATCTTCAGGAATCGGGATCTTGCTGTCGAAGTAGGTGGTAAAAGGCTCCTCCGAGGAGGCGTCCGGCGGCTGCAGCGGGTTCATGCTGCTGGAAATGGTGCTGACCACCTCCCCGTGATCCCCAGAGGCATCTTCTGCCGGGGGGAAAGAGAAGCAGGAAAGGAAGGAGGAGTGAGCGAGGGTCCCCGGAAACACAGAAAAACATGGCAGAGGCCTGGCAAGACCCACAGGCAGAGCAAAAGTGAGCGTGTTCTGCCCTCACAGCTAATGCTAATTAGGCTACTAAGAGACAATCGAATGAAAATAACATGTACTGCTGTAAACCCACCTTAGGAGACCACCCTGCCTTGCCCCAGCTCTCCCTCTCCCACGCAGTGAGAGGAGGCCGGCTAGCCGGCAGTTTATTTATTCAGATTAATTTAAAAAAAGCCATCACGGAGCACCGTGCAATGTAATAGCAGCCCCGCAGTACTACCGTAATGATTAACTGGGACCAAATACGCCAGATCCAAGAGAAATCCGTGGCTATTTCTGCTCCATTACGGAGAGCATTACCCCAAACTCTCCGGGCTGAACAGATCATCTACGAGAAGTTTAGTCCTGGAGGGACCCCAATTCCCTGCAGGCTGCAGGGAACGCACAAGGCAGCACTTGTTTGGAAGCAAGTGACGGTCAGGAGCCTCCCTGACAATTTTCCCTTCTCCTAGAGCAGGAGAGGCAGGCGGGAGAGCCAGCCCGGGTGGATTTTCAGGACAGTTTCTCCATTTAACTTGCGAGGAAGGTGCGCAGGGTTCGTCCAGCCACGCAAATGCACATTCTCACAAATTACGTGTTCAAACTTGTAATAGCACCCGATTCCTCCCCTGCCCACCTTCAGCAAAAAGCCCCTTCTCCCGAACCGAGCCAATACTCACTTTTTCTCTCCCTACGTGGCATTTTGCTCTAAGAACGGAAGAGCCGCATGTGTGCTGAGCGCCCAGCCTTTGTAAGAGGAGGAGGAAAACCAAGGCCGGCTCTTTTACCAAGTTTCCTATTGCATCATCAGGGTAAAGCCAAGTTGGTTGCTCCTCCTTTTTCCCTGCCTCCCAAACACCTGGCAGGGCTGCCTGCCCTGGACAGCCCCGTTTACATAAGGGATTTAGAGCGACTTGTGTGTGTGTGTGTGTTTAGGCAGGAGAGAGATCGGTCTGCACAAGACAGGCTTGTTCACCTGGTTAAACAAGGCTGAGTGAGCCCCAGAAACCGCAAATCTCCTCCTGGGGTCATGTCAGAAGCATGAGGGTTTGTGTCTGCTCTGATAATTAGGTGCATGGGGCGGTAAAGAGGCACATAGACTCCTTGGGGTGGTTTTTGCAGGACAAAGGAATTCATTAAATGGAAGGCGGATGTATGAGAGCAAATCTGCCATGCCACGAAGCGAGCCTTACCGTAGGATGCCTTCTGGTCCGTGTCGGAGTTACCCATGGTGGAACCCTTCTGGTGGCCTGGGAACTGGTTTATATTGGCTACCTTGGCTGTAAAGGAGAGGGGGAAAAAACCTGTCAGGAAGGAGAATAAAAACCGACAGGAGGGTCCACAGAACCAACAGCTCCTGGCAGGGACAGACTCACTTCTCTGGCCCTTTTCCAGCTCCGAAGAACCTTGAAGGGCCAGGAGAGGAGTGTTTTGTCCAGGACCTGCTTGGAAACTCCGTGTTGCAACAACACAAAGGCGTCATGAGTGGACCGACCAGGCAAACCAAGGCAACACAAGTGTTTGCAAGTGGCCAGGCTTAGGACAGCGGCTGTTGTGAAACTCCAGCTAAGGAAACAAGAGTGGAATTTCCTTTATGTGTAAAAATTACACACCATCCCTCCCCTTCCAGGCACGGTTATTAGATCTACGCCACACCCTTTACAGGCCATCTGAAGTTTCTTTTAAGGGCACGATGTAACTCTTTCATCACAGTGTATTTTTAAATTTTAAATCTAACCCACACAGGAAGGAACTGGGATCTGGTACAGGACTTCGGATGAAGCTGGCGTCCTCCAGGCTTTAACAAGGTCAAACCCCCCAAACCCCTCAAGGACAAGTCAAAGTGCCAACAGTATATTCGTTTGGTATGTAAAGCACTTAATCTCCCTCAAAGCCCATTGTAAATTAACGGGAGATCTCCTTATAACAAGGCAATATTGGTTCACCGAAGACATAAAAGGAAAACATTAGCCAGGAACTCCTTTTCAGTGATTTGAACCAATTCTAAGGTTTTCAAAGATGAATTTCTCAGTTCCATAACCAGTTCCAAAGGTGGTTTGTAACTCAGCCAGGCACACTAAAACAAGGCAGAGAGGGAACTTCAGGCAGGGCTGGGGCCATACCGTTTCTTACAGGCAGGGCTACAATAGCTATTTATCTATCCCGATGTACTCAAACGTTAACGTGTTGGCTCCCGGGCAGCAGGAGGAATAAAGCACCCTCCAGCAGTGGAGCGAGGTGATGAGGTTTCACTAAACCCTAACATTTCCCATCCCACTTCTGTTGCTGCTCCTCGAGCACGACTTGGAAGGAAGAGAGACGCCAGACGCCACCGCGGAGAGCTGTGACACCGCGATCTTAAACACATCAGGGCCCCGAGCAGACCCTGCCCCTTCCAGGTTTTAACTGCCACGGGAGCACTACGCGCCGCGGGGAGGAACGGTGAGCCAATACCTCCCGCCGCCCAGGGAGGGGACAAGTGCCACCTCTCCAGCCATCACAGCGACCACAGTCTGGAGAATGCTCCCTCCAGCAGCTCCCGCTTGGACGGGGACAGCCCCAAGGCTGGAGCGAAGCTTTTATTTATCACACACGGTATTTTCTTTCTCTACAGGCTCCTTTTTAAAGCACTAAGCCTACGAGCTTTCATTACAAAAAAACCCCTAAAGTTTAGCAATAAGCCATCTTTTCCCTGAAATCGAATTCCTTCAGAAGGAACAGCGCTTACCCTGGCAGCGAGTCCCACAAAACACTCACTCCGTTAACAAAGGCGAAGAGGAAGAAGATCACATGGGGAACATTCGTTATGCTGCCAGACCGACCTTAATATCTCCTTGCAAAACTCATCCCAGCTTGGGCGGGAGCGAATTCGGTTCCCCTATCTCCGCCGGCAGCTGCCCAGCTCGTGACGAGCTCATTCACAACCCAGCGCAGGGATCACTTCCCTACACGTGCCGGGCTGGAAACGCCGCCTGCAGACCCTTCTCCCACCGAGCTCCAAGAAGAGCAGCCACCGGCTGCAGCCAGATGCGAATATTCCGCCCACGTGGCTTTGCAGGATTCCGGCATCGCTGGGAAGCGGAGAGATATCAACACAGAGATGGTGAAAACACATCTGAGGGATGTTTTTTGCCCACTCTGAATCCACGCCTGGCTGCTTTTCTAAAGGAAAAGCTCTAGTGAGACCCTGCCGCTGCTCCCAACACAGGTGAAATTAGAGAATAAAGCAACTGCAGGATAAAAAAGGTTGGGATTTATCGCTCCTTCTACCCATAACCACTGTGACATCATGACATCATCTACCTGGACTTGTGCAAAGCATTTGACACTGTCCCACATGGCATCCTTCTCCTGGAATTGGAGAGAGGGCTGGAGCCCCTCTGCTGGGAGGACAGGCTGGGAGAGCTGGGGGGGGTCAGCCTGGAGAAGAGAAGGCTCCGGGGAGACCTTCCAGCCCCTTCCAGTCCCTCAAGGGGCTCCAGGAAAGCTGGGGAGGGACTCTGGAGCAGGGAGGGGAGCCGTGGGACCAGGGGGGAGGGTTTTACACTGAAAGAGGGAGATTTAGCTGAGATATCAGGAAGAAATGCTTCATTCTGAGCGTGGTGAGCCCCTGGCCCAGGTTGCCCAGAGAAGCTGTGGCTGCCCCATCCCTGGAGGGGTTCAAGGCCAGGTTGGACGGGGCTTGGAGCAACCTGGGCTGGGGGAGGTGTCCCTGCCCAGGGCAGGGGGTGGCACTGATGGTCTTCAAGGTCCCTTCCCACCCAAACTGTTCCTGCTTCTCTGACCATTCCACGATTTTACACCTCTGGCAACGTACAGAGATGTACAGAAGAAATGTGCATTATTCCAAAGTCTTTGCCAACCTTTCACCTGCTGCGTCATTAAATCGAGGCCTTTTTGGGAACAATGAACGAGTGAGTTGCTAAAGCGATGGTCAAAAAAGCAGGGGAAAGGCCGTGGGGGTCAGTGGGCGCAGCACACAACAGATTCCTAAGCAAATCTGGCCACGGAAGCCTCAACTTCCCCATCTGTTCTGACCCTGTGACCAACTTTAATGCCTGTGAAATGTGACAATATTAATAGAACGGTGAGAAAACAAATCCGTCGGCTTATCCTGCCTACAAGGACTCTCGGCCTGAGTCTCAGCCCTTCCAACCCAAACCATTCTATGATTCTGTGGTCTTCAAGCAATTCCTCAACACCAGGCATGGGCTCACCAGGCCACATTCTGCCTCCTGGAGGTAAAACACTCACCGTAACCATTGCTGGATTTGACTTTATACCCCATATTCACACTCAGGCAAGGCAGCTGCCTTCCCAGGAGAAATATTCCTTGGAATAAGACAAAAAGCCAAGAGCAGAATATCATGAGGTTGCTCAAATCGAAGAAGCAAAGACACTAGCGCTGTTGTTTGGACCTTCAATACCCGCAGAGCGAACAACGGATCATTCTTCCATCTACACCCTCCCTTTTTACTGACGAAACCACAAGCCTCGGTCCAAGAGGTCTTTTCTTCTCAACAGCCAGAAAAGCAGCGAAGCCGACAAGGGGAAAGCCGAGGAGCCGACGGCTGCTCGCTGATCCTCAACGTGGAGACACGGGGGTTTGTTAGACAAGTCTTGTCTCATGCTGGGAGCGATTCCTGCGATTGAGATTTCTGCATTTGATGTCAGGCTTTGAACTCTGGTTCCTGTGGGGCACGCTGCGATCGTTAACTCTTTTAGAGTGGTTTTGGGGCCGACGCCTCGTTAGTGTGGTATTTTGTTCGTACGCAGGCCGCACGGGGCAGCCCTTTACATGGTCACACCGAAAACCCGACCCCATTTCTCCCAGCTCGTGTTACACAAGTCACTCAAGGGTGGCCCTGAGCGCAACACGCCTACCAAAACCAGGGCACACAACCCAGTTAATCACTCATCGTCCCAACAGGGGTAACTCCTTGCCTGCACAACCAGGTCACCCCCTTGCCTGCTTTCCAGACGCCCACGCCACTCTGCCGGCACCGGCACCGCCAGGTCCCGACCCTGGAAAAACCTTTTCCTCTGCACGGACCTGGCGGAGAGTCCTGGGCGGCGGCATTTGTCCCCACAGGATTCCTCCTCGCTCTCTCGACCACGCTCCTGCTGATGACCAGAGACGATAAAAGCAGGTGAAGAAAAGGCTGCGACATTGGCTTCGCTCCCATCGCTGAAGTCCTCACTTCAGCTGCGCCAAGGCAGGTCACCCGGCTGCCTCCTAAATGGGTCAGACGAGCTCGTCCCCCGCTAATTGTTCACCCAGCGTCGCCCACTCGCTCTGCCTGAGCTGGGACACAGCCTGGATGCAGGAGCCAAGGCATGGGGGGACGAGCCCGCCCTGCTCACCCGAGTGCGCTCTCCTTCTGGAAAGACACAGCGCGATGTATTTATTTCTACGGAAGGAGAACAAGACCTGGGAGACGAGAACCTGGAAAGCAAGGAGCAGCTCTCCTCACCAGCCTGCTCGATCCAAAGGCTCCTGGATTTAGGAGGCAGCCCCTGCAGCTGCTCCCCGCTGCTCTCATCTGCTTTTGGTAAGCGTGGAAAGGGGGGGCTGGCGCACACTGGAGACTTCAAATATTCTCACAACATGTAATAAATCAAACTGATTGAAAAGCTCTATTCTAGCAGCAGCCATGAGGCTCGGGGCTTAAAAACGCCCTCAAAAAACATAAGGCAACTGTGGAAACTTTGGTTAAGACGTGCTGTCAAGAGGGGAAAAAAAGAGATGAGCTGTGGGACCACCACGGATGGCCCTGGATGCCCCAAGCCTCGTCCCACATCGAACACGGAGCCGTTATCTCATCACTGACCGCAGCGACCCGCTCTCCCAACAAACTCCGGTGCTCGAGAGCTGGTTTGATGGTGCCCCCTGCCCGTTTAATGAGCTGTGCTCACTGCAGGAAAGAGCATTTATCCCTCCTCAGAGGAAACCTCTGCCTTGCAGTCATGCGAGGACTTTGGTCGGGGCCTGCATCTCCGGAGGGTGAGGCTGAGACCGGGTATGTGAATCCCTGCCAGGGTCACGCTGACCTTCGCTGAGCTCGACCTGGCACGAGGCACCGGCAGAACTGCCCCGGGAGCCATCGCCACCGGCCGGCCTCGGCTTTCCCACCGCAATAACCCGAGGCAGGCGCTGGAGATTGGACCCCGGCGACGCTTGGCTGTGGCTCTGCAGCGATAACGGGGCACGAAACGCGTGTCATGGATCCCTCAGCCAGGCAGGCAGAGCTCCCCGGGGCGGCTGCCAAGCCAGCCGAGGCTTTAAGAGCCGTCCTCTCGTCACAAGCCCCGCTACGAAGTTCATCTATAAACACTCGGACACGCAAGGGACAAGGCCGGGGCTACGTGGGACAATTTTGCCCCAGGGGGAGGGTACCGCGCTGGAGGATTAATGTCTGACCCGGCCCTCGGCGGGGAGGCAGAGGATGAGTTGGGGGATCTGACCCGGGGCCACCAGCAGCTTCAGTGTGGCGAGGAGAGCCTGTCCTCGGGGAGCCCCCCCGGGCCAGGGGACCCCCCCAAGGTCACCGAGCACCCAGCAAGCCCGGGCTCACGGGGGTCTCTGTGATGGGGGGGGGCAGTGCCCGGGGTGCTGGGGGCCCGCGGCTCCATGGCACCCCCTTGTAAAACTGATGCGGGGATCCTGCAGCACACCCAGAGGATCCCCAGGGATCGCCTAAGGGAGGATCCCACCCCCCCAGCACATGCAAGGGACCCCCAGGGATCAGCTGAGGGGGTGTCGTGTCCCCCCGCACGCCCAGGGG
>VXBH01008231.1:51954-64450 GCA_013400035.1 Rynchops niger
GATGATCTCAAAGGTCCTTTCCAACCATGAAGATTCTAAGATCACAGCCCCATTGGGAAGGGACTGTGCACAGCCCATCTATTGAGTCTTGCTTTTCGGCAGGTTCAACACCCGCCCTGCTGCTCCCCACTCCCGCAGCTATCACCTTGCCCAGCCCAAGCTGCTAAATCTACGCGTAGCGTGTCTCTGGTGGCTGCTTTTGCCACACGCCTGCATCGTGCCCTGAGCTCCGTAAGCATCAGCTCCACAGTAACTCGGCTGCCATCAGTGTCCTGCAATGCCAGCTCTGTGTTTATGCTGTCCTCGACTCAAAAAGCTTCGTTTTTGACTAGAATCAGAGCAGTGTTCTGTACCATTCCTGGCAGTTTTCCATCCCAGCAGGACCAAAGCACCACCCCAGCAGCTCCCCAGAGCCCCCCCGCCCCGTACCCCGACTCCTGGTGAGGGGGGGTGGGAAGCGAGAGGATCCGAATTGGAGCCGGGCAAGGAAAGGACAAGCCGTTTGCTTTTGCACTTGCCGCTCCAATCACGGAGGCAGATAAACCGGCGCCTCGCTGCTCCACAAATGTAGGTCACTCATTGTTGTCTGGGCAATGCTGGATTCTCGCAGGAGCTATCGTTTGGCGGCTCAGAGCAGGCAACATGCCGACAGTCAGATTCTGCAGCCACCCATTTGGTGGGCAAGGAGAAAAATCAGCCGGGTAGAACCAGGGCAAGTAAAAAAAGGGTTTGCCGTGGTCTTTTGTCACCCTTACCGAAGGAAAGCGTGCCCAACCCCTCGGTTTACGTACAGAGCCTGCATTAGGCTGCAGGTGAGCTCGCACGTGAGCTCGCTGCCTCCTAGCAGTGAGGAGACAAGGATGACAGCAGCCAACACAAGGCGCAGCAGCTGAAAGCAGAAGCCACAGACCACCCTCTTTCGAGGCGCCGTGCAGGCTCTGGTCACGCAAGCAGCCTCTCTGGTGAGAGGGGCCTTTCGCCAGCCCAAAACCCACAGGGAGAGCGGTGTGGGGACAAGGGGATTGGAAGCAACTGGTGCTGAGCACCTGTGAGCAGCAGCAGCAGCGGGGCTGGAAACTGCATTTCTGTTTGCTTTTATTTTCCCCTTCACGCTGTCGGCAGCAACCCAAGCCCACATGCCCCCAGCCGGGCTTCGAAGCCCTTACCAAAAAAAGTACTGGTTACTGTGTCCCCATCCTCGTGTTTCTGCTGCAGGTCCCTCAGCTGCTGGGACTCCTGACACACATAGATGGTCAGTCTGGGCCGCACCATCCTACGGACAGAGCAGTGAGTGAACGCCATCGGATTTGCTCAAGGACACCTCTAATTCCCAACGCTTTGCCAGCCCTCTTCCCTCCCCTGTATCCTCAGAAGGAAAAGAGAAGATCAACAAACTCATCTCAAAGCAAAACGGTCCCCACCTTGCTGATGCAGCAAAGGTTTTTGCGAGAAGGGGATGAAGTTGGCACAGGGACATGGTGCCAGCTGGCTACTGGGCAGCTAAACTGGACGGTTCCCTCCCGAGGACGGAGCAGCCACAGGTCAGCCTGAGCTCTGCTGGTAACATGCACGCTCCTTCTTGTTCAGTCTCATTTCGCAGTGCAAAAGCCAGCAGCGTCTCCTGTCCTTCGCGTCCTTCTCCCCAGCGCAGCGCGACCACGTTTCCCTGCTATCTCCCGAGCCATCGGAGGCAGTCCATTAACCCCCTGGAATGCTTCCCACCCGCACAGCTCTTGCTGCCCCACATCAGAGACCAGCGCCGATGTCTCCCCAGACCTTCCCTCCGGCATCCAGCCCACCCTGGGCCCCTCCGCCCGGCTGCAGCGGTGCCTTCTGAAATGGCTCCAGCTCAGGCAGGAGCTCAGTTAAACACCAGTCCCTCCTTCTTCAGGGAAAGGTGCAAAGGGATATTCCCTTTCTAGGAAGGTAATTCCACCGAGAGGCTGTTCAGAGGATGCAGGGAACAAGTACGGCACCGGCAGGACATCCTGATGCTCAAAGTGTAAGATAATTTCTAACGCTTCCCTCCCACATGGATTTTCTTCCCCAGATTGTCTCTGGAGCCATTACCCTGCTGGCTAAGTTATCAAATTTGACTGATAGAGGTTCAGGAAGGTTAATGAAACTCTGTTTTCTAGCAAGAGCCAAGCAAACAGACTAAATCAAATACAATCTACCCACCAGCAGCTTTTAAGCAAACAACATACCGTCCTTTTAACGCGTTGAAGAGCCTGATGCCATCCGCAGGGCCGCAGATCTGGATAACGTCTTCTCTGGTCAGCTTCAGTAAGTCTGCACCTATGGTTTCAAAAATCAAAAGGAGAGGAAAAAAGAAAAANGGACACCACATCTGTGCCGGCTCCCCCTTGCAGAGCTCACCCCATTCCCAAATTTCTTCTCCCCCCGTTTCCCCCCGAAGGACACTCGCAAGGTTTGTTTTTTTTTTCCAGGCTGGTTTCACAAGAGCGTGTTTCGGTGCAACCTCGCGTCCTGCCTTATCATTTACAGCCGGCTATCCAGCGCCTCGCTGACCCTGGATAATGGGCACCGTTATCATCAGGAAAGGAGAGGAAAATAAACGCGAAGCATTTCTTTACACACAGTGCTTTCCCCCAGATCAGCACTTCTCAGCTTGTTTTAAGACCGGAGGGCGCTGCAAGAGAAACCACCCCAGTCCCCACTGCTTTGCCAGTTAAAGTGCGAGGTGAGAAACGAAGAACACAGCTTTCAGGAAGCCAAGTTTTATTGTGTTACAAAAAAGATGAGATTTTTAAAACCATTTATATTTGCGACAGTAACACGAAGACGGCCTCAGGGGCAAGGGGAGGCAGAGCGACTCGGCACAGAGAAGGGACAGACACGGAGGGGATGTCGTAACCTACCTGAGAAGTTTCTGAAAAGCCGAGAAAAAGTAGAGAAGCGGTTTCGGTGCAGCCACTGCTGGGCCTCCTGGGGCGTGCTGGTGGGCAAGAGGTTCTGCAATGTAGGAAAAGAAGGATCACAGCCTCAGAGGTGACGTGGAAGCCATTCCCAGCGAGGAACGAGCACAGGTCAGCTCAGTCAGTGTTTATTATTAGCCTTAAATCGAGACCTGAGCGTGGCAGGCTCACAGCACACGCACACAAGAAAAGGCTGCAGCCTGGACAGGGTTTGATTTAAAAGGTTTCAGAAGGACAACGAAAGAGGAAGGAAGCAAAGGGGAAAGCACAGTGAAGATCAAGGCAATGAGAAAAGGTCACAGCAAGCTACAGAAAGCTTGCTCACAGCTCCACGTCGCTGTACTGGATATTTTTCATCCTGACACCTCTTTTTCCAAAGAGGAGTCAAAAAGAAGTGGTAACTCCCCCAAGATGTTAAACCAGAGCGGTCTCTTCCCCAACAAACTACAGCCACCCGCAAACCCGCCCCCGCTGCATCCCCAAATCCCATTTTCTGACCTGTGCACCGTCCTTACCACAAGCATAAGCTCTGAGGTGTGACTTACATCTGCGATCGGAGGGGGTGGCTCGGGCTGATGGTTTGGAGAGCCATTGCTAGGTTGGGGGAGAAAAAGAGCCAGAGAGAGCAAAACACGAGGTTAGCGCCGCTATTCCCCCTCCGGCACCGGATCCCGACACGCAGCAACCGCCACCCTCCAAGTCCCATAACCAAAAGCACCGAAACAGGGGGGCCGTGGCAACACCGTCATCGTTGCAGTGCAATATTTTGCAAGAAGGAATGGCTTACGGCGGAGTATTATCGCGATGGGGACAAGGCAGAGTGAAGCTGATCAGAAGGGGGAAAACTGCTGATCAAACGCACGCAGGTTTCTCGTGCAAGAGCCGAGCTTTGCTGCAGCCAGGAGAGGTAACAGCGCTCAGCTTCAAGGCTTTAATTTGATTTTCCCCTCGCTGACGCAGCCTCGTAGGCTGCTTCCACCCTGGAACCGGGCCCTTCCTTTTGCTAGTGGTCACTGCCAGCTCGGACACATCAACCTCTTGTGCAAGGCAGAAATCGATAGCCAGCGTCTTCTCCGGACTCACCCTTCGCCAATGGAAAAACTGCTGTGGGAACTGTTGAAGCCAGGGGACGGCGCGTTATTGACGTACGTTATCTCTGGCCAGGGAGAACACTAGAAAGGAAAACCCAAGAGTCACAGGGTTGCTTTGAACAAGCGCACGCATCTGCTCTAGTCGGCACAGGTTAACAGCTATTCGCTGACTGACAACCAACTAGGAAACAGAATTAAAGAATAAAGTAGGGGATTACAAGAATCCAGGCCAATTCACTGCAGACGGTCACAAAGCTCCGATTTAGTGGGTCTTGATCTCAAAAGGCCAGAAGTCACAAAATTCAAATGCGGTGAGACCTGGGATCTAAACCATCGCTCCAGCACGGGGCTGACACACACGGCGCCCGCCAGCCTGGGCAGTTCCATGCAGGAAGGATCCACGCAGCGGATCCAGCCTGAATCGGGCACTGATGAGTGTCCCCAAATTCACCCAGGGCAGGATGAGGGCTCCCTCCCCAGGGGTGCTCAGCACCAACCCCTCAGACGGCCACATTTCAATAGACCGACACTTTCCACTAGCAGAGGGGGGAAACAACGGGGCTTTCTGCCAGCTCACAACCTCAGTGGCCAGTTGTCAGACGGGCAAAAACAAAGCTTGCAGGGAGAGGTAAGAATCTTTTATTAGGAAAAAACCCATCAGGTTTCCAGGCACAAGAGCCCTTTTTCAGGTCTAGTAAGAAACACCTCCTCTGCCTACAAAATTTATCTTGCTTTTGTCTTGCGGCTATTAACAACTTGGCCAAACGTTTCACAGCGGAACAGCCAGTTCCTTGCCACCTGCGAGCGAGGAAAGCCAGGTTTCGTTAAAACCATGATGCCAGCACCCCACCTCTGTGAGTATCGTAGTTTCGTAGGAAGGCTGGTATTTCTCTTTCTCATGAGGCGTTCGCTTCTCCATCTTTTCCCTGTCCGTCTTCTGCTTCCGATCAGCTCCTTTGGGCTGGAAAGGAGACGTTCCTGTTAGAAGAGCAGCCTGGAAGGGCGGCAGCAGACTGTTGGATAGATACGCAAGAAATGCAAGAACCAGAAGAGGTGACTCGTCCCTCTGCTCTACCCACTTGTTGCTTTACAGAGGGAAAAGGGCTGGGAATATCTGCGCGGAGGATTAACAGCAGCGTCACTTCTGTAACAACCACAACACCCTGATCGACCCACACCCCTAAAAAGGGACCCAGAACATCTGAGCAAGGAGGTGAAACATTTTTCGGAAGAAACTTCTCCCAACAGCACATGCTGGCTTGAAGGGGACAAAAGCCAGGTTCTGGTGTCACTTATCTCAGCTGTGTCTTCTGCACCTACATCAACCAGATCGAGAGGCAGCATTTCAGTGGCACAAACTGCACCGGAACACGAGAGCGCTCAATTATGTCCTTGCCTTTGCCACAACCTTGAAAACCCGTGCACTCTCTCATCAGCAAGATTAAGATGATTTCACTCGTTGCCTTTATCAAATGCTCAAAGCCTGGGGAAAGCACCAAGCAAGAGAGCGCCTTTATAACCACCAAAGCCATCCTGGTGCTCCCCTAGGCAAAACCCTAATAAAAAACTCCCTTAAAACGCGGCTGTGCGTGGCCTCTGCCTGCACTCACAAGTGGAAGGAATTTGGCCTTGGTGGACCCACACAGCTGCCTGCCAACATGCGGATGCCTCTTGAGTGGATGAGCGCATCCATGGCACCGGCGGGGAAGCTTTAGGACTGCAAATACAGTCAGGTACCAAAGCCCTCCTGCTCCCCCACCCAAGCTCCACATTTCTTTTCCTCTGCACAGCAAAGCCAAGACCTGAACAAGCTCCCACCGTGCTTGGAGCTGGGCGAGGAGGTGCTGCTTAGCTGTGGCTTGATTAGACAGTTTCCACCATGAAAATCTAATGGTTGCTCTTATCTTTCCATGCTCAGCGCTACTGCTTCTGCCGGCTAGAAAGGATCTGTGCTCCAGACCCCGCTGAGCGTGGGTAAGGGTGTCAACAGCTATTTTGAAAGCACTGAAGTCTCACAGCTTTGAGAGGCAGAAGGGAGAAAGGGAAGAGCAGGGCAGGAGCCCGAATCACGTTAACCCACAAAGGACAGCCTGCGGTGAACACATCTCACGCAGGCACAGGGAAACACCGGTACGCTGTTGAGTCTGGTGCCCAAACGGCAGCCCTGACCCCAGGAGGGCGGCTGCGTCAAACGAGCAGCAGATAAGGCCGAGCCCATCAGAGGCCATCCTCTGCCAGAAGACCCTGCCCTGAAGCCACAGCGTGGCCGCTTTGGGATTTTTCTGGTTCAAGGTCATCAGAGCCAAAAAAACAACAACCCATCCCCTGGCACAAAGAGCTGAAGCTCTGGAGAAACGTGGCGCCAGATGCCTTGCAATCTCACTGTCCTCCGGGTGCTTGTTTGCCACCAGCCTTATCCCTTGACTCCCAACTCCGCAGCCATCCGCTTCGGCTGTTTGCATCCAGATACCAGCCAGAGCTCAAACAAGCCCTAACAAATCACCCCCCTGCCTTCGAAACGTTAGAATCCAAATAGGCGAAAGAGAAGAGAGGGAAGGGGAAAGGTGCCAAGCTCCCAGTGGCAGGGCGTGCTGCCCGATATCCCACAGCAACTTCACGGCAGAACTGCAAAGCAGCACAGGCACCCAGCCAGGCAACCGGCCCCACTGCGTGCCACGGGCCCCTAACGGGAGGAGAGGGGAGCCATGGATGAGATTTTGTGGGGTGTTACAGGGAGAACGGGGTAACGGAGGCAACCTCAGCGTAGCAGACAGCGTGGGCACGGTGTGTCCCGGCTTATTCCCTGCACAGCCACCCTCGCGGTACCTGGGCATTTCTCAGCCACCCATGCCATCGTGCTGCCGTGGCTGCCACCACCAGGTCACGGCTTTGGGTTTCTGCAAACAATTGGCAACTGGGACAAGACGCCTGCACCGCTGGAGAGGCTGGACACAGACGGGCTATCAGATGCAGATGGACTATCAGCAACATGTAATAACGAGGGGTTTAGAGTTTAGAGAGACACCAACGCTCCTTGGAGGATCTCCCAAGCTGATAAGACACAAGATTAAATGTGGGAGGTTTCAGACACAGGCAACACAACCCATGTTCTCCCTGTACGTTGTTCTTGGCTTACTGGTTTTGCAGCCTCAACAGCATCCAGACTCCATCAACAGAGAGGAACCAGGGGGAGAGCGGCAACGCAAGACCAGAAGGACCGGGAGGCCCTTTTGCAGGGAAGCTCGGCCACAGTCCTGCACCCGTGATGTTCACTGGGGCTGCAGCGTGAATTGGGGCTGACTCCCAGTTTGTTTCCCAGTGGGGGAAGGCCACCAAGGGGCCGAGGTACCTTGAAGACCTTGATCTGGCAGCTGGCGGAGTGCAGGTGCTCCGTGTACTCCCCGTTCTCGTTCTCCTTGAACGTGTCTATCTGGACCCGAAAAGGAACCCCCTTTTCTCCTCCGTGCTTCCGCATGGTGAACTCCGTGCTGATACAGTGAACCTGGGGGAAGGCGAGGCAGCCTGCGGTGAGTAATCCCGCCACATTCGACTGACCGCACGCTTCCCAATCCCCTTGCGGCAGCCAGGACGGGGCTCACGTAAAGGGCAGCCCCGTCAGAAGGGTGAAATACAGAGCTGGGATGGGATCGCACCAAGTACCCCCAGCATGAAGGAGTTAAGGGGATGCCACAGCAGAGGTGGAGCCACATTCTTCCAACAAGTTTTGCAACCTCTTAATGTTACAAGCAAGCCCCGGATCAGCAGGGCAGGGAGTTCAGCTCCACCAGCCTCCACACGCTGCAGCCTGTTATTCTAGGCAGGAGGGCCAAACTTCCATGAGGTGTTTTAGGCAGCTGGTGAGATGTGCAAAAGCATCTAAGCAAGACGGAGACACAAATCACAAAGCCAGCAGGACCTCAACCACCAAAAAACCCGTGTAAAACAACTTATTGGTGGTGGTCAGCTGTGCCTGTGCTTTGCTAACGCATGAATTGCTGCTCTCCGGCACTGCTTGAGGCAGGAGGTAGGGTGTAGTTTAGTTGACATCCTTCTACTGTAGCATCTGGCTGCTATTTCAATGCTCCAGGTTAAAAAAAGCATCTTCTCCCACCTTGGATAACTCATTTTTTTTCGCCCCTAGACAGGAGTTTCCCCACTTTTCTTGTACCTGGATGAACACAGAAGTCCTCTTTGAAGGATCCCATAGAAACTCCACTGTATTGAGCTGGGTTGGGTTTGCTCTAGGGTCGATGATGCCCACGGACATTGGGATATCTGTAGGGGCACATACGGAGAACACACTGGAGTTTGCAGTAGAAGGAAGATATTCACAGGGAACACATGGAAGAACCAACCGTGTCTCTCGAAGTGCAGAATCGTGACAGCACTTTGTCCCTTAAAGACAAGGGAGCAGAAACCCGGCTGGAGGCACTTCAGGCACCCACATCTCCTCCAGCCCCAGACAAGGTGCTGCCACAGGGACTCACCTATGTCCAGTATCCTGTCCCCAGGCCTGTTCCACCGCCAGCCCTCCAGCTGCTGATGCTCTGTGTACTGCAGCCGCCGGTCATGAAACACCACCCGGAATATGCTCTAGAAGGGAGAAACGGTCAGTGCCTGGAGCTGCCCCAGGAAACCTGACAGTCTTCAAGCTGGGAGGCATTTCCCGGTGCGAGAAAAGGGGCAGGGAGGGGAGCCGAGGAGCCCGAAGGCTTCATGAAGAAGCCAAAGCTATAAAAGAAAGCCCAGACGGACCCTTGGGACAGAAGCACGGAGGCTGCAGCTTATCTTCCTGAACACTAAGCGATCAGCAATCACCTCTTGGCTTGACCCCAGGCCCCATGAGACTGGTTGGACACCATCAGCCAGACTGGTCTCACCAAGGCAGGAGAAAGGGAAAATAAACCCCACAAGCAAGCCAGACCCCCCCCGCCACACCGTCATGAGGGCTGCACTGGGGATGCAGTACAAGATCTCGCTCGCTGCTCCCTGCGGCAGGGGATGGCCCCAGCTGGACACACGTAGCCATGCTCTCCGCTTACCTTTACTAGTTTCCCATTTATCTCCGGCAGCTCTCCGATTTTCCTGTTGTCCAGCATCCGGATTTCATAGGACTGCCCTGAGGGAAAGATGACAAGGGCACTTCACGGTTAGTCGTGGATGGACCCTCGCTGCCGCCCCTCCTCTGGCATTCTGACATCTTTTCCTGCCGCACCAAACATGCCACGTGATCTTCTTGCCGTGTTTTAGTGAGGGGCCGTAGGAGCAGGAGCCATTAGAGCCGCAGCTATAACGCCCCTCTCCAGGGCGAGACAATCCTCCCCCCACCCTGCAGCAGTACTTTCCAGGAATTACCCTTATTAACCCAAGATCAAGAACAGGGAAGAAATCGATTACACAAGCTTCATCTGCCTTCCGTCGCCAACCCTGATCTTCCAGTTCTACTTGAAAGCAGCGGGGACAACTTGAACCTGTAAAACACACCGGCTGCAGAGCACCCCAGCACGGATCCACTGCTTAACCACCTGACATTGTGCAGGTTTTAATTAGGTTAAATCCTACAGGCGATTCACCGCCGTAACCAGAGGGCAGGCAGCAAGGTGGAGGAAATGGCGCTTCCAGACAGGAGCAATCTGGAGTTTACTATCGAGGCGCTCTCCATTCCCAAGGGGAAGTTTCCAAAGGCAGAGTTTTATTTTTTCAGAGTGTTTACGGGAGGCGCAGACGGCCCGCGGAGGGCATGGGGCGTCTCTCACCTTGGTTGAGATAGGTGAGCGTTTCGTCGTGAAGTTTGACGGCGGGGGAAGTGGCGGCACACAGCACGTACTGGAAAGGCAGAATTTTGTTCTCGTTTTCAGGGGGCAAACTCGATTCTTCCTGCTTGAAGATGGGCAGGGCAAGGACGTCGCTGCGAAGAGATTTGTCAGACAGATTCATTTCAGCTCTGGCTAGAGAGAGATGATGCGTTTGGCATTTAGTTCCTCCTCCTGGGAAGAGCTTTGAGCTTTTTTTAGTTAAAAAAAACCCCACATACCCTGACATCTCTCTGCAGAACTGCAGAGGAGCATTAAAACAGACCGAGTAGTTTTAGAAGAGGACCTGACACCTGCTCTTGCTAAAGCTTTTTACAACTTAGCCTCCCTGTCCACCCAAAACCTGTACATTTCTTGCTTCGAAGCTAAGAGACAAGAGGGTTTGTGTTTCGGACTGAAGCCCAGCTCCTCCGGCAGCGCGACTCCTGCACCGCTTGTGCCTCAGCGCAGAGCTGCTGCAAGGACAGACACACACAGAATGACATCCATGTCGTGCCGATAAACGCCCGTCCTCTTCCTCGTGGTACCAGCCCACTCACCTCCACCAGCAAACCAGCCCCTAACCCCTTCTCCTGCTCCGCACAGAGCAGCCAGGAGCTCCTCTACCCTCCAGGAGAGGCTTGGCAGGAATTACAAGTCTTGCTCACGTCAAGGTCAGCAATTTTTTTGCCATCCTCTGTGCTTATAAAAGCGCCCCAGCGAACAGGCGTGCCAGCCAAAGCGGGGGCAGAGACCTCGGAGTACGCTGGATGGGGGGGAAGCACAAGCAGAGCACCAAACCCTCCCTCGTGCAGCTGTAACCTGCTGCATAATGCACACAAACATCTCGGTGGAGCAAATCCTGTAGGCTCCGACATGGAAAGAGCCCTTCTGGCAGGAAGGCAGCAGGATGCGGACCCCCAGTTTTCCCCAAACTCATCGACAAGCCCCCAGAGCCACGAGCCCTTTGGCTGGGCACCACGCAATCAGCCAGCCTGGACCCAAACCCAGAGCGTGGGATGCCCACGGAGGTCAGAAGATGCTGCATGTCACTGGCAGCACAACCCACGCCGTGGGTCCCCACGCCACGGGATGTGGGAGAAACCAGAGCCAGACAACCACAGGCATCTCTTTTACACCTCACAGGTCTGCCTCTTGCCGAAATCTGCCACGACTCCTGCCCAGCCTACATCTGATGACAGGAGGAACTGCCCTGGGGAGCCATCAGGGTGGCTTCACCACAAACCATTAACCTGCAACGGCCCGAGCGCCTTCCTGGCGATCAGGTCAGAAGAGATGAGTTCTCCGGGAGCTCCACGGAGCTGCTCCAGCTGGCATGGGCTTGGGCTCCTCACCCTCTGGATGCTGTCGTGCCGCTCGCGGCGCTGGCTGGGAAAAGCGAGGGTGTTCGAGCTCCGTGCTACCAACTTTTCCCAGAAGAAGGATGTCTCCAGGTTTTTGCGATCATGCAAAAAAACTTGCTCTCTCCACTTCCCTGCCATCACAGACACTTTTCTATACTCAAAGGCCATGTGGCAACAATAACTTGCTGAATGACGTTAATTTAAGAACTATCAGTGATAACCCTGAGCGTATGGATACGTATTTAATAGAAATCATTTCAGAAGCTGACTCTCGGCAGTTGTTCCGAGCTGTAACAACGGCCAAAAGTGATTACTCCGTACTGCATAAACCAGAACATCCTCCCTCCCACCCACCCGAGCGGAGCCCAGGCAAACGCGCGTGAGCACGGACGGGAGGGCAGAGCTGCAGATCGGCTGCTGGGGCCACCCAGCACCATCCCACCGCCCCCAGGTGAAACAACGCGGGGACAGAGCTATCCGGGTCCCTTCAAAGGGCAGTAGGGAAGCACCAAGCCCTGTTGAAGAGTCAGGTCGCTGCCTTCTCCTGTTACGGACTCCTGGGCTTCAGATGCTCAGGGGAGAGCAAGGAAGAAGGAGTTAAATCAGCATTTTTTTTTTCCCTTAGTTGAATATTAAAAGCCTTTCCCAAGGAAAAACTGGACTTATCTGGCCAAAAACCAGCTCCCACCCTAAGAGGGCTTTAACCCTTTGGTCTCAAGAGACCAAACATCCACCCTTCCTCCAGCGCTGTGCAAGAAACACCCGTCACTGCTGCCCAAACCTGAGCAGGAGAGCCCTTCCCTGCTCAAATCCCAACTTATCAGACATTACACAGAGTCGTGCGGACGCCCCGGGGTCTCGGCATCAAAGCACGTGCACGCAATTAGGCAAATTACACAACCCGGAGGACACACTTCCCTGCAGCTCCATCTCATTAGCAGAGGAACGGCGTTTCCTCCTGCAGGATTTCTCGCCCGAGCGGGCTGCCGAGGCAGGACCGAGCACGGATGTTACCGATCCCTGTAAGAGAGCACAAGGCGGGAGGACGGGCAAGACCAGCATTAACCTGCTGCGCCCTGACGGACGGGAAAATTAATGCAAAGGCTACGCCCTGCACAAATCCTCCCGGCAGCCGGAGGAATGCAGGATGCACTTCTCCTGCACGCGCGAGCGCTCATTTTCCTCGTAGGCTTCGACACGGCAATGCTTCGATCCCACTTGTGAAGCCTCAGGACACCCTGGATTTGCTCTTTCTTTTGCTTTGCCTCGCACAAAACCAGTCTGGGTGATAAAAAGGCAAAGCTTGACTG
>VXBH01008241.1:0-46939 GCA_013400035.1 Rynchops niger
ATTCTATGGTTCTATGAAATAAATTTTATTTCGTTTGAATTCAGTAGAGAAACAAAGTTATTATTTTGATTTCTTCTGGTAAATATTCACACATGTGCTCAAGCCAACAAAGTATATTGTTGCCTGAGGAAGAGGGAGGTCTGGCAATATAATCGATATAATTACTTTCTTTGGTTTTCTTTTCTTTTTTTTTTTTTTTTCTGACAGACTACTTCCCTAAGACAATTTCAGAACCAATGAAATTTAAAGCATTAGCATAGATTTGAGTAAAAATATAAAAATAGGAGGTAAAAATATAAAAATAAGACAGGAGGTAAAGGAGGACACTTGGAGTTCCTGCTGCTATCATCTTTTTAGTACAGCCATACCTTTGCACAGAGAGTCCTTATCAAAGTAAATGAGGAAAAAACAAGGAGAACACAGAAAGAGAGGGATCAGTCACTTTCCCTATGGAAAAGGATGCCCTGGCAGACACACCCTGGCAAGGGCCGCAGGGGTGCCCTGAATCCCTGATGAGGAAAAAGACAGAGAGAAGGTTGAAAGGACTGCCTGAAACAGAGGAAGAGTGGATGTCATATAGGAACTGGTGAAAGAGGATGGAAGCAATTTGGCCTTCAAGAGTAGTAAAGTATGAAACCTGCTAAAGCACTTAGAGGCAAAGCTTCTCATCTCTAAATAATTCATTAGAGTCGTTTGGAAAATTGGACCAAAATATTCTTTAAAAAAATTCAAACCTCAAGTTAATGATTTCAGCAAGGTCAAGGTTTTACAACCTGGCTGTGAAGAGTTCTTCCACTGTTTCTATTTTCCCTGATAATATTAAATCCTGTTTAAAGTACAAAGAAGATAAGTTAATTGATGTTGGTGCTTTTAATTATACACTTCTTTCTTGGAAACAACAATATTTCCCAGCTCATCAGATTAAATTCTCTGTGACTGTGACAGGACCATGAGTCAGGCAGAGCTCTGAAGTGCATCTTTCTGGAACTTGTTCCTCCAAATGTCCCCAGATATCAAAAGACCTTTTAAATCATAAAGCCTGATTTTGTTTAAATAAAAACTAGTAGCATATGTGTATTTTTAATTTGCAAATAATAGCACCTGGAGTAGAAATAATAATAATAAAAAAAATATTTACAACTCTCCCTTTCCAACCACGTTCTTGCCTCCTGACCTTCCAAGTGGCAGCAAACTCAGTCTCCCCGTTCCTGGGAAAGTGTCTCTGCCTGCTGTGAGCCCTGCCTGCTCCCTGCCCCTCAGCGCACTCCCTCAGCCTCAGGAGATGCTTCAGGCACCAGCCTGGCCCTGACTCCGCTCAGCCACAGCTGTAGCCTCTGAGCCTCCCCACAAAGTCTGCTGAGATACCAGTTGTTCCCTGCCACATACCTCAAACCGCCTAAGCATGACTGTGACTCTACAGATAAAACAGCAGCTATCACAGAAGGCTTCCTGAGCAAGATGCAGCTGAACCTCTGTGTTCAGTCCTCGGAAGACTAAAACCTTTGGATGTCACACTATTATTCTGTGATGAATGTCACTGTTAGGTAATTATCAGGATATTTATGTAGAAAACAACTGTGCAATATTATAGCAGCAATATTACAGCAGCAATGCGAGACCTCATTTAAGGAGATTTTGGAAAATACTTTTGAGAATGTAGTTTGGGAATTGCTACTTTAAGAGCAAAGCTCATGTAACAGATTTGGAAGTAGACACAAGAAAGAGGGTGTCTTGTATCTCTCAGTGGACACATACATTCTCTACTCAATTGTCACTCAGATATGCACTTTTTATACCGTATATTTTAACAAATTCCTCACATATTGAAAACAGTTAATCTGGCAAGAGACAACAGAGGCTTGCTCCTTGATTGCTCCATGAGTAAGAATGTTTCAGAGCTGCAAAGTTCTTGTGTTTATCTCTATTATGTAGCATGGATAATGGAGACTCAGAATATCTCCCTGACTAGGAGTCTTACAGAAAGTAGTGAAAACTACCAGATTTGTGACCGACACTTAATTGCCTTGATTTGGCATGTCCTCCTCCTCTGGTTACCACCCTTGGATATCTATCTTTTAATTCAATATTTCTACCAATTCTATCTTTCAGTAATTTAATCAAAACCGTGACTTCCTAGAGGGGTAGAGACATAACAGCTTTATTAAAGCTGAGGTATTGCACCTCTTTGGCTTTCCCCTTCCAGTAAAAAAATCAGGTTACACATCAAATAAGAAAATTAAATCATTGAATCATAGAATCACATAGATCAGAAGGGACCTCCAGAGGTCATCTAATCCAGTCTCCTGCTCCAATAAGATAAGGATGCTCAGGGCCATTTACAGGCAAGTTTTGCATATCCCTAAGGATGGAGACTTCACAGCCTTTCAGAGCCCCTATGAAGAGTTTGACTGGTTAGCCCATGGTAGAATACTTTTTTCTTCTAGCTATTTTATTCCCAAGTTCCCATGTTCTATCTTATGTTAATTCCTCTGTGTCCTAGTGGTCCTTGGCAAACAAGCATTGCTTTTGTATCGATATAATATCCTTGAGGTCTTTACAGAACAATTGTTTAATAATTTGGTTTTGTACCTTTCTGAGAACTAAATTTATGAAGTTAATAGTTTAACAAGTGAAATTGGTTCTACATACTTCTTATTACAAAAACGAACTTCTTGTCCATATGTTTCCAGTGTTGTCTAAATTCTGGAACACGGCTGCTATCAAACTTTCAGATCTGCCATCATTTTTATGTCAGTTGTCATGAACTTTTAACACATAATGCAGGAAATTCTTCCAGTGACATAAAAGGTTATTGACCAACATGTTTCCATGAAGTAAAAAGACAAGATTCTCTGTGAAAAACCTGTCTTGCATTTATTTATATTTATGTTTTTTTTTTAATGTCAGGGTTATGGTAATCAGAGCTGTCTTATAGCTATTCAGAATCAGCCCAGAATGTTTGTTCTGAATCTGAAGACTTCACCCCTAAGGTTGGTTTATTTTTTCTTCTGAAGAATCTGAAGCACTGCTGTCAGTGCTGAAACACTACGGCAGAGAGTTGTGATCTGATCCAGCA
This sequence comes from Rynchops niger, assembly GCA_013400035.1. Classification (NCBI taxonomy): domain Eukaryota; kingdom Metazoa; phylum Chordata; class Aves; order Charadriiformes; family Laridae; genus Rynchops; species Rynchops niger. Next base: position 3,077 of record VXBH01008241.1, read on the forward strand.
TGGAGACTCCTTCCAGTCTAAGTTCAAAGGCTAGGAGGTAGAGGTACTCTATGGAGAGAGGCATAGAAAGATAGCTGTTGAGTCTGTGTTTCTTCTGCTTCCTTATGCTTTAATAAGACATTACTTTCTTTTCTTGACCTCCTTGGTGAAACGATTAGCCTTGTGTATATAAGTGAATGTTTGGCAGAACTGTGCCCTGAGCAGGAAAACCTCTTGAGTATGTTATCGTTTGTTAAGAAAAATGTTTTTGAGAATTAGGCTAATGTTTTTCAGTAAGATGAGTAGAATAGTTGAGACAAGGGGCATATTCCTGGTTCCCCACTGAAGGGGTTCACCAGCAGCATCTCTGATGTTCTCTGAGAATAGAGAGTAAGAGGTGAAAGGAGTGGGTCTTTCCCAGGCTTCATGGCCACGCAGCTAGCTCCTGTCTGAAGCAAGTGGACATTTTCATCAACCTGTTAGCTAATGTTTCTCAAGTATTACTTTGCACAACTTAGAATAAGACTTTCATCATGTTTTTCTCCTGTTTTGTTTTGCTTTTACTGTCTTCTCAAAGCACAGCACAAATTTCTGAGGGCACCCTTGAAAATTGCACCATCCGTGTCAATAGACTACAGGAAGAGGATTCTACACTCACTTTTTATTCAATATGGGAAAACCCACATCTGTGACATTGATAACAGTCAGATACCTAGAAGGCAAGGGTTGTTTTAGCCCATGTTGCTTCCATTTGCACTTTACAGATACCTCCAAATATACAAAAAATAGTTTTTATTGGAATATATATACACATATTTTGTGCTGCAAGGGATCCAGAGAGGATTCAGCTGATCCTCTATCAACACTCTACTCTTGGCTTCTGCTACAATACTGTCTGGCTCTATGCACCACCAGGCATCCATCTGGGCCAATAAGGCAAAATCTAGCTGAAGACAACTTTTGCGCTGATTGGGAAGTTAATTGTAAAACTAGGCTATTTTAAAATTTAAGTTTCAGTAGTACTTTTAATTTCATTAATGTAAAATAATGAAAAATACATAAAAATATATTGACCAGACATAATTAGAAATTGGTTTACCTGAATTATGTTGATGCGTTGACTTCAATGCTATGAGTAGTGAAATACATGTTCCTTCTCAGAGATTCAGAGGTAACATGTACTATGTTTTGATCTACCTTAAATGGCCACTGGATGTTACTGTTACTCTTCCAAATTTGAGCTTTCAATGTATATTTCCTGACAATATATCAACTGGTTTTAAGAAGGCAAGTTTAAACATCTGAGCCATCTCTCGTCATTTTCACTTGTTCTCACTTTTCGTATGACACGTTATCAATACCTCCAACAGTAATAGGTAACCACTTCTCTATGTGCACACTGTTTCTGTTTGTGTTATGCTTGCTTACTTTAACAATTGTTTTCTCTATACATTTTGCTCCAGGAAAATGCCTGGCTTTAGGATTTCCTAAGAACTTAGTAAGTTGGTCCCACAGTTGTCAAATATCTGTTCTACTCTGTGTGTATCATGAATGTAAAATCTATGGCAGAACAGAGGTAAATTGCCTGTAATACAATTTAATGACAATTATTTGTTAGTTTCATTCATATTGTATCAATTTTCACATAATTTTGTCTAATATTTTAAATTTTATATTATTTCTGCTCCTATAAGCAAAGAAAGTAAGCCACATAAGTGTATCAATGTGAGGGACATCTATGCAAGAATCATGGAAGTACTTCTCATATATTTTCATATATTTACCACCCCTTGTGCATTGCAAAAAAGGTACCTGTTTCCTAAAAATTTATGGATTAAGGTAAATACTGTAAGGAGAAAATGCAACTTCTAGTCCGCCGTATCTTTCCATATAAGTAACTCATTGAAAACTCATAGCAGTTGTAGGTTAAAATCTGGCTTTCAATGGATTCTTTATGTTTGTACACTGTATATAGTACACGTTGACATTGTTCATATCTCAGTTTGGCAGTCACTAAACAACAACTACAGTGACTACAGTGGCTGCATTGGCTCTTCATAGCTTTGCAACCTTGTACTAATTTAAAAGACTATTAAATACAATACTGCGATGCAATACTTCTTGTTTATTTGCATTGCTTATAGGCAATTGTGAGATACTTTCATCTGGGTTTGAAACTTTGAATATTTGGAACACCAATACTTCCACTGCAATTTTACCAAACTTAAACTACTTGAGTGTAATTTTTCATCAAATTCTAATCTCACGCAAGATATTTTGGGAGTATTTGTATTAAAATTACATCATATTGAAATTATGGAAAAAAGTATGTTTTACTTACCAGTGCATGCTTACAAGCTTTTATTATAAAGATGTAGTTTCTTTGCTTTGGAAAAGAAGCTTGAAACTTTCAACAGTCAGGTGAAAGTAAGGAAAAGAGAACTGAGGTTGTGTCAGGGGTAAAACTTTTGCCATCCTCTTAAAAACAAGGCTGTGTTCTAAATCTTTGGGAAATCATGCTTAATCCATACTCACAAGAAGGGTGTTGGAGTTTAGCCGAATTTTTCCTGGAGGTTACACTGATTTGGAGCAGGTTTCATCCCAGACTAACTGCTCCATTCCAGAACAAAAAAAAAAGAAATATATCCTCCAGAAGATGTTATATTTATATTGTTTATATTTATATTTATATTTATATTTATATTTATATTTATATTTATTTCTAAAAGTGCATGTCTCAGGCTAGGATAACAGCAAATGATTCTGTAAGAGCCAGACAGTACACACACAGTACACACACAGCACCCTCTTCGTTCTCACCTCTGTTTGTTAGAGTGCTCACAAGCGATTAACTTCTGTTATCAACATCTTCAGCAGCTTTCTGATGCTGAATACAGTATCCACTCTGAGTAAGAGCTGTTGCCTCTCACTAGAAAGTAGGTTTTTATCTTCATTAATAAATGGGTCAATAAGTCAGAGTCAATTCAGCACCCTAGTGCAAGTTCATCTTCTCATTGCGTGTAGTCTGTATGCACAGTAGCATGGACCCTAAGCAGCTAGAAAAAGCTCATCTTGTCTTCAGGATAATGCATGCTTTTTCAGTCTGAACACAAGAACAAAAGGAACACAGCCACCATTATAAAATAAAAGACTCTGGATTGCAAGTGCTGGCATGTTTTGGCTTGCTCTAAAGCTTTTTCTTCACCTCTCGGTTTAGACATAACCAATAAATCCTTAATTTGTTTGGAAGCAGATATTAACAAGAATAATTTCTGCACCGATTAGTAACTCATGCAATTTTGCTGATAACTATGGGGCTGCCTGTGCAAAATTTAATCCAGTTAATTTAAGTGATTGCCTAGTATTATCTCTCTAATGTGCCAAGAGGGAAAAAAAAAAAAAAAAAAGAAAAAAACAACAAAAACCCCAAACCAACAAATAAACTTTATTGGACTGCTGTCTACAAGCCAACTGTACCTGTACTGTCTTTAAATAATAGGGAACCATTTAACAGTGTCTACCTGCTGTCTGAACTCTCATAGAAATTTGCATTCCTGGAAGTTTAAAGTTTGTTGGCTTGAGACACGGTTGTGCAAACCAGTTAAATTATGTTAGCCTAACTTAAGAAGAAATTGTTTTCCTTTGACAAGATAATAGAAATAAAGTATACAAATAATTTGTTGTTTGTTTCTTGTTTTGTCTCTGTATTTGAGTGCACCTAAAGAAAAATGTCTTCTTTTATCCTGTTTCAATAAATTGTCCAACCATCTCTTCTGCAGTTTTCTTATGGTAAATATTCATATAATTTATATTTGTCTTCTAAAAGATAGATTTTAAATTAAATAGACAGTTCATACTGATTTCTTACTGCTTTCTTCTCTTCCTGCTTTCTTGATAGAGAAAAGTTCTACAATGGCGTAAAGCTGCAAGGAATATTATATTTAAAATTATAAATTGAAACCAGGTCATTCTAGGTGAAAGAAGAATATATAATCAGTCTTATGCTGCAAAGGAAAATCCTCAGGGAGACAATTCTAGGTCTTGACCACAACATAACTGTGAGAAGATCGGGGTCTTCACACTTCACTACTCAGAAAACTGATATTGCCCTTGGAAAAATTGTGCTTCCTCTCAACACCTACTTTTAACCATGTGCTTTCTGTGCCAACTGTCTGACTTGCAAATTATGCTATACACCCTCTTGGCAATTAACTTTGTTACCTCATTAGTAGTTCACATATAGGAGGGGACTATTCTGTCGCACAATGTGTTCTTGCATGTTCATGTCGAGTCACTACTGTATGTCGAGTACATATAACTGGCAATGGTTAGAAATCCAGGATATCTCTTAATGATTGTACTTCATAGGAGAAGATGAACAAGTTGAATAAACAGAATAATAAATGGGTGAGCAGCAGCATTGTATTTCCTCTACCTTCTTCTTAGGCCATTTCCATCATCATATATTTCACTCAGAATATGGATTTGAATACATCATTGTCAACTCACATTCCTATTCTCAGTGTCCTTCTCTGATTACTAAATGAATAGTTATTAAACCAATAATTTGGAATATGAAATATTAAGAGAAAAGTATGTCAATATGTAATTATTAATGGACATAAGTATTTGCATGATGAAACCTGTAATTGTAAGTTGTCTTGGGGCTGAACCTGCACTTCTTTTGTGCAATTGCATTACACCAAAATAATGGGGACCAGTCCCTTACTTTGCTATCTGGTTTTAGTGCATAATAATAATAGCAATGAGCAATTCTACAATGCTTTTGCCAGCACTTAATAATTTTCCAGAATATGAGTCCATTGGTTATTTAATTTTGAAAATGGCTGTATCTTCAATCTACCACTTGCTGGTGTATTATTATTAAGACTATACGAATGACACCATGGCTTTTGAGGTATGGCCTGTAACCTTCTGTTATACAATCTGGAATCACATTCTCTTTTTCATGGCTGCACAACATTGGTGGCTCGTAGACACTCTGTGACTGATTAATAGAGCCAGCTGCTTTTCTTTCTTTATTGTTTCCAACTGAGAAGCTCCTGGATTATAGAGGAAATTCTCATTATTAGTCCCTGCACGAATGACCTTTACTTTCTGCAGTTAAATTTCATCCATATTTCTATTATTCCATTCCTTAATGTCATGGAGTCTTTCCGTTACAAGAATCTGATCTTTCCCGTGCTCACAGTGCTTCCAGTTTTGCATCAGCAACTGAAATTCCTTTGCATTTTTCTTTCCAAGATTACTGATGAACATATTAAGAGGGTATTGATTAGTGCTTCGGTGTCTACTTGGAGCTCCATCTTCTCTTACAGATCTTTAAAATTTCCTTTTGAGTCTGTCTTTATCTATTTTGCTGTTCTTATTCTAGTTCTGTTCTTTCCCATTACCATTAATAACATCCAAGAGAATACCATGTGGCACCAACATTTTATCTTACCAAAATATATGTTTATAGTGTATACTATACACCACAGCGTATACTTCAAACCAGGACACTTATATATAAAATACATTTCCTGCACCTACTGCAAGATGTAATATATTTTATTTTAAATATCTGATAAATTTGCTATAATCTACCTCTGAAAAGCAGTCCTAGAGGAGGATGGCGGTCTCTAGAGTCCATCTTCAGCAGTTGGAACAATTTTGCTGGAAATCGCCTGAGGCAGCAGTGTCTCTCACTAGTTACTCCACCTTGGAGTAATTCCCTTGATCTGCTTCATTTGAAATCTGGGGCGTGTCCTGGCATGAAAAATAATCAATGCCTGTATATTTTTCTCCCAGTTTCTTTGAAAATCCTTTTCATCCCTGGCTTCACAGTGTGAATGCTTGCTCCTGGCAGACTCCATACTGACTTCCCTCTGGATCTGATGTCGTGACAGGTTTGTTAGTCCCTATCAAGGACTCCCCAATCACAAAAAAGCTGCCTCTCATCTTAAAGCTCTATTCTGTGTGATTTCCCCTGTCTGTTGACTATCCTGCCTTCTCTTCTATGTAATGTCTTTGTTTATACTTGAGCAATTTCTCATAGCTATCTCTGTTATCTCTTCTCTTATGGGACTAGAGGCTTCTCTCTTCTGTCATCCTATCTTCTCTTTCAGCAAGTTTCTCCTCATTGCTGCCCAGTGCAGCATAACTGTTCCTAAGCTAGCTAGTTAATCCTCCTGCCATGTTCTCATAGTCATTCTTTTTTTGGTTTATTGATCTGCCATTCAGCTTCTGTTGTTTGGTAACTGCAGGTCATCAGTTTTTTATGCTGCCTTCTATCTTCCATTTATCGTGACTTTCCTGTCTGAACTTTTTTCTGTTTTCCAAGTCTATGTCCAGTCTTCATTTCTTCTCCTCCATGAGCTCCACTGTGAAAATTTCACACAAACCCGGGTTCTATCAGTCATTTGCTCAAAGAGAATGCTCTTCTCACCCTTTTTTTGCATCTCCATCTTTATCTTCACTTTTTGGTGGAGATAGTGTAACAGTTCAGTGTTAATTGTTGCCTGAGTAACCTTTCTTACCTTGCCTTTAAAGAAAATCATAGGTGGGTCAAAGTTGCTTTACACAAACTCAGTGTTTTCTGTCATATGCTGGTCTCATTGGTCGACAGTCTCCATGTTACAGGCAGACTTTTATGTCTGGGAGTTTACAACCTATATGACACCCCCCAAAAAAGGAACAAAAGATTGAATTAAACAGAAAAGAATTAAGTATTTTTTTTTTCAGTTTTCACTGCTTTTTAGCTGAAGTTCATGGTAACATTAGGGTAATCGATTAAAGTATTTTTAAAGAACATATTACCTTTTCCTCTTCTGTTTTCAATGAAGAACATCCATATATCCATATTTCTCGTCTATTTACCAGCAGAGGTGTCCTAGCAAATTCTTACTGTTGAATCTTTTTCCATATCTGTCAGATGCAATTCTCTACAGAACATCTGGAGAAGAATGTAGTACAAGTAAATCATTAGAGACAAGGTGAAGTGTTACTCTGTTTCTATAATGCATTTCACTGCCCTGTTCTTTCAGAGCATGAAACTGTAATCCAACATATCTAACTGATGAAAAGGCAGAATACTCTGCTCCCTCTAATACACTTATAATGCCTTTTTCTATAAAAATTCCTCTTGGTGACTGGATCTGACAACTATATTTCTTCAGTAAAGAATTTAAAAATAGGAAACAGAGGTTGAAGAGTACTGTTTCTCCATTTGGGCTCATAGCAAGATATTTAATAAAATAGGTTTTAATTCTATTACACTCTCTAAAAGGACGTGTGGATTTGTAATATTTTGATGTAAAGTTGATGAATTTTGAACTGTAACCAAATCCAAATTGTTTAGAATTCTGAAGAAACCTCAGTCTTCAAGATCATATGAACTTTAATCTTCCTTTACAGTGGGCTGAGAAGAATCCTATTCCTTAAAAATTTCTTACAGCTCTGTTTTGTCACTGTTGATGAAAGAAAGAGACCTATCTTCTTAGCATGAAGTAGAAAACTGATCATTGTTACACCTAAGTCCTGTTGAAATCTATGTTTTTTATCTTAACCAGTGCCAGAGAAAAATGATAAGACAAGCAAAGCAAAATGACTTTAGCAAGCATTAATTGCAGTCTACAAAGTTACTATATTTTTAGATCCTGTATTTTAAACTGGTACAGCTTTTAACACTCTTGAAATATTTCTATTCTGAGCAGCATATGGATGATACATAGGACCTGACCTTTACAAACAAAATAAAAATTGCAAAGAAAGTGTAGTTAAAACCACACACTACACGTATTATTCGCTCTGAAAACCTGGTTTTCACATACACTGGAAGGATGGTAATTAGACAAACTAAGCTACAGTTCTTTGCTATCATACCCTGAAAATTACAAGGCTTTTCTTCCTTATTTTGTCACTAGGAACCTGTTTCAAATGGATTAGTGACTTTTTTTTCCTTAGTAAATGTGTTAAATTCCTCAGAAGCTCTTTTGGTGTCTAGTAGCCGAATAGTGCTTTCTGGAAAAGTTTGAGTGCAACTGCATTGTTGGATAAAGATTATGAAGATAAGTACCAAAGTCTTTGATTATTTCCTAAGTTTTCTGCTGTATAATACATAACCCAGGAGGGGTTTTTACATTTTTATTACAAAAACCTAAGTTTCAAATAGCTTTGTGAGTTCAATTCTGTTTCTATGCACTTTGAAGATGCAATACAATCAAGACACTTTGGGATGAATTTTAGGGGTTATGCATGAAAAATAATCACGTACATTTGAAGCATAAATAAAGGGTGTTTTGTCTGTGTTTCATATGGATTGCTTTGAAAGTTTACCCTTTTAGAAGTTCATAAGGTGCAGTAGAGAAAGGCCTTAAGGGTCAGACAGGAATTCAGAAACCTTTTTGAATGGTTTCTATAGCACGTTCATTTTAAATTGCTGAAGGTGTGACCCAAAGTCTGTCAAAGTTACTGCAGTTGTTTCTCTTCTTTTCAGTAAATTGGGGCTCATATTCTTAGGACATGAGGCAAAAAGATCCCTTGACTTTCTAAGAGAAATAAGGCATACAGTTGAAAGATTTGGACGTTGTTTTTGAGAAATAATTAAGATGAAATTAAATGTCTTAGCATGATGTGAGTAGGATATCTAAATAATTTATTAGTAGAGAGATAGCAGTTGGAATATTACATGAAGCTATTATGTATCAAGACTTCCTTTAATAAACGTCCCTATGAGGTAAACAAAAAGTTTTGCAAAATTTTACTTGATATTGACATTTATGAAAATTAAAACAAACAAACAAAAATAAAATCAGGAATCATTTAGGCCAATCCTGACATTGCTGCATTATTTTCAGACACAAAGTCATAAAGGAAGTACTAGAAAGAGTTACTTCCAAGGCTCGAACTGACTCTTTATATTTCTTAATGATTTTTCCATAAATAGTATAAGCAAGAGAGCACAGCAGGTAGTTGAACTTTTACAAAAATTTCGCAAGATTATATATTTACAAATTTTGCACCACATTGTGTTAGGATTAATGATGACTGCTGTAGGCTTCTAAGAGTGTAGAAATGTAATGAAATAAAATACTCCCTAGTTTTATCCCAAGATATTTTGGTTCTATTCACTTTTCATTACAGTGCGGTATTTGTTTTTTTATAAATCTGTAGGTGGTATAACATTTGGACCATTCAAGTCACACTGGTGAACTGGAGCTAACATAAAATAGTACAGAAATAGCAGCAGTTTTGCTATCTTTTGAATAGACAAATGTTGTTACTAGAGATGATGAAAACATTCAACCTATGTGCATTTAAGAGTTTAGCAGAAACTGGAAAGTCGTGCAGCTAACTAGAAATATTGATGCCTGCAAATGACATGAAAGCTTAAAGGAAGTTAGACTAGTTGAAAAGCAAGTAGAATAATTCATTGTGTAGAATATATTCTACAAATTTAGTTAGAGCAGCCTAGATTACTGATTGCAGATACCTTCCCCTGTGAATTGATCTCTTCCTGCTGTGAATTGCTCATGAACTGATTTTCAGTTGATTAATTATAAATGTTGTGGGAATGGGGGAAGAGCAGCCTCCACACCACTTAACTTTAGGCAACTAACTTAAGTGCCTGAGACAGCAGGCCAATCTTCTAGGCTCCTTATATGCTCAGTGGAAAAAAGATAGAGTCTTCCGCAGGGAGAAATTAAAGAGAGTTTTTAGGTTCCTGCTCTGACTTGCAGTGCTTTCATTTTTCTTTACAAATTCAAAGAATATTCTGAGTTTTCTTCTGTTACTTGGAATGGGTAATTTCGCTTAGCACTCTGGATCTGTGCTTTGTTCTTAAAGAAGTTCAAAACAGCCTAGTTTGGTTTGGACACGCTAGGCCAAAAATGTTGCTTGAGCATAACAAAAGTAATACGCAAGTAATACACAAAAGTAATAGACAAGCAAAACTGGCTGTTGGTAAGATACGATGTAACCGATGACAAAATCTCTTATTTTGCTGCACATGCCATGAGTAAGTGTGTTATGCTGATAGACAACGTGTGCTAAAATGACCTCTTCTAGCTATACAGGCAGTGGTCTAGATATGAGTAGTTGTGCTGCAATTACTCTTTATTTGGCTACATACACCTACCCTCTGGGAAGCTTTCCTTTCTTAGTGTAAAGAACTGAAAAACTGGGAAAAACAAGGGTAATTTTAAAGTTGTCATTTGCATGCTCTGATGCTGTGCCAAAAGGAATTTATCAAAGATGTGGTTTATTGTTTTTGCCATCCACCTAGATCAGCTAATCTCTCAGACTTAACATTAGCAATATCAATATTTGCAACTGTGATTTCAAAATTGGTTTTCAATTGAAAGCTGCCAGTATTGACTCACTAACTATACATGTGAGCAAACATCAACAGGGTCAGAGTCCATTGAAATAAATCTTTATTTAAGCAAATGCTTACAAAGCCCTGTTTCAGATACTTGTCCAGATCTATAGAGTTGTAAAACATATTTTCTAATAGATTTTATAACCGTTGCAGAAATACAATGAGTAAAGTGAGTTTAAGGCTAAGCATTTAATTAGGTTCTTTCAGATCAACAAGATCCAAAGACCTTCATTTTACAAAGGTTAAATAATTATTTGAGGCTAGGCACGTTAGTTTTTTTGTTGGAAAACCTATGCAGAGGATTAAAGACAGGAAGAACAGAAACAGCAAGTGTATGAGAGAAGAAAAAAAGAATGAAGGAACTATGTATCACTAAAGGCTTTGCAAGTATGCAAGAGGTTTTGAACTAAAATTCAGAACAGTCTTGAAAAAATGAAGTTACAGTCAGAAAAGGATTGAGATTTATTAGGGAAAAGAGAACTTTCAATCAGGAATCTTTTGCTGCATAATTAAATGAATGAGGAAGTAATTCTTCAGAAAAAGGATTGGCGTTATAATAGTTCGCAAGCTGAATACAGGTAGGTCAGCAATGCCATACTGTGTCAAAGCAAAGAAATTTGTGAGACCTACAGACACTAGTGTAGCCTGCAAGACACATGCATATGCTGAAAACAGGAATGCTTTTCTTTCCTACCTAGGTTGAAATAGTCATGGTATTTTGTGTCAGCTTCTTCCCAACTTCTTAGGCTCTTAAGGAAGTCCAAGTAAACACCAATAACTTCATTGTCCTCACTCCCTCTGTTTCCCTTTTTCTCTCTTCTCTTCCTCTCTTCCTCCACCTTACTAGTTCCTGTGATACTTAGATGGGTTTCCATGCTCCCAGGCAATCAAGCACTCCTGAGGTTCTGCCTAACGGTCCTGGCTGGCAGTGCTTTCTCACTTATGACCTTCCAGCCTCTTGGATTGAAGTAGCAAAGTCCCTGAGGAATGTGTTTTTTTCACAAATTGCTCTAGATTCCATTCAAGAAAATGAGCACCCAGCCCTTGATTAGCAGATCTATGAGTTATCAGGAGCCACGGGGTTTCATTTTACCATAGTTTACCTTTATTAGGAATTGGGAAAGAAATAATTTTACATTTTTAGAGCTGAGTCTCTTAAGCCTAAGTACCGCATTTGGTTTGGGATGTGGATTTAGTTTTGTACAACTCATCTGAAACAGATATTTCTGCCTGCTCCCTGAGGGACGTATTGGCAAAACTAGCTATCTATTAACATTATCTTGAAACTCTGCACAGTGAGAATAGGTGCTATAAATCTTAGTTGTATAAAAGCCCAGAAGCTGTAAGGTTTTACTGGACAGCAAATAGAAAATTCCAATAAGTTCAGACCTGTTTATTTTACTTAGAGTGAAAGAACATTCTCAGTGAAGCTTGGCTGGAAACATCTTTGGAGACTGCCATTGTCCACCTCACACTAACCAACTATACATCATACCTTGCCCTTGCGCAGTTTTTCTCGAATACATGTAGTCATTTCTCATGGGCCGTGCTAAATAACAGGAACTTGTATTACTAATTATTGTGTCAATGGCCTTGGTCTTGGATGTGATTAGAACTAATAATAAAAGAAATGAACAAATATATCTATAGTATTACACTCCATTAGTAGCAAGAGTCTACAATTTAAATTTACATTACTCACCAAGATTCATGTTTCTCAACTGTCAGATCAAATTAAGATTATACAGAGCCCAATTAGCTCTGGTTACCTTTGTTAGTTTTTCCTGACTGGTCTCACTAAAACTGTTGCAGAAAGTCATTTACTTAAGCATAGTTAAACATTTTATTACAAAAAGCAGATGTTTACCTATTCAGAGCTTAACAGTAAGAGGGTACATGGTGTCCAGACTTAGCAGACTTGAGACTCCAAAACCACTCTTTGATTTGTGCCTTTTAAATTTTATTTTTATTGTACTTGCTGTTTTCTTTCCACATTGATCATGCATAATTCATTCTGGCTAACCTCATTTGCAATAAATATTTTTTCAGCAATTACTGTCACATCACCATAGATATTCTGTTATTGTGGTTTATTGCATTGCATTTCCAACCAAATCCAGTTCTAGCAAAGAAACCAAACATTACCACTTAACAAAACTACTGGCTTTATTATAACTCTTAACCAATAAAAATATGATTACATTTTTTCTGGATATAAGGCTGGTTTCTATACAGTGTTATAGTTATAGTACAATTTACTTATCCAAGAAGATTTTTTTATCTAAGTGTTTCCAGTTTTCTTTGCACAGCTGCAATATTATAATAAGGTTAAAAAGCCACCATCACATTCAAAGGGAAGAAAAATTTCTATTACATTATAGCTTATACACACTTCCACACTTGGGAAGTTTAAAAGTGTAATTCTTACAGATAAAAGAATAGGTACAGAATTCTTACCTATTCTTAGAGGTGTATTATTCTCTAACCTATTTGTAATTTACGTAAATAAGAAAACACTTAGAGTAAAACTGATTTCATTTAACTATGACAGTAAAAATTAATTAAAAAACACTTAACAGGATCAAAGTTTTCCATCTCCTTTAAAATATTTACAATGAAATTAGTAGAAAACACAATACATTTATATTTACTTTTAAAAAAAGAACACTGAAAAACTTACTGCTCATTTAAGACATATCTGGCATGCTGTTGTGCTGCTCCACGTTAACCTTCCCTCTTTCTTGATCATTTGCCCCTTATTCGGAGACAAAGAAGGCAGCTGGAGGTGTATAAAGTAACTGGCAATCCCTGTACAAGGTAAGAAAAAAACCTATGGAACCTTGTTGCTGAAAGGCTGCAGGGGCAATACCTCTTATTTGGAACCTATAAAAATTTGATTTAATATGAAAGTCATCAGGTTAATATTCATAATTTTGAAGGTACATAAGCTAGCCGAGTTCTCACATTATGGCCCACTTTAAATTTTTGAAATGGTATTTCTTTCTAAATAAAATTAAAGCATCAAAATTCTGCAGTAACTAACTGCTTGCAACAAAAATGTTTTTCTTTCAAGGGCTTTATTTATACTAGAATTACAAAATCATAGAACAGCCCAGGTTGGGAGCTCATCTGGTGTAAGATTTTGTGGGAAAGGGAACCTAAATAAGATTATCTAGCACCCTGTCCAATTGCATCTTGAAAACCTCCAGTGATGAGGACTCTACCTCATCCTTGGGAATGGTGTTGCAGTGAATGACTGTTCTTGCTGTAAAACATTTATTTCTTATATCAAGAGGAAAGTTCTTGATACCTGCAGCACCTTGAAATGGGAAGAAACAACCAAATGTTTTTACTTGATAAAGGTCTGTAATTTATATGGAGAGGTACAGAACCTGAGTTCTTTGAAAGCTCTGCAAGTTATTTCCAGAGCAGTTTTAAGGTAAACACCTCTGTAAGAGCAGTATGCTATTTTTGATCTCAACTCAACCTTATTTTCCATTGCTACCAAAGGGATTGGTACCACTGGATGAAAAATAGTAATCCGAAGACTTATTTTTTAGGCAGTCATCTGTTTATGACAATAGGGTTACTGCATCTATTCTTGAAGAGCAAGAGAGAATAAAGCACCCCTTAGGATGTCATGGTAATCATTGTAGTTAGCAACCCCATGGACAGGGCCCTGGAAAATATCTTCATTTCTCGTGGGTCTTGGCCTGGGTGAGAATGCCAAGCATGCTATTGGAGAAAAAAAAATCAATACATTAAATTCTATAAAAAAAAAAAAAAGATTAAGCAGCCAGCCTAGGAAATGGAATGTGAACAATTCACGCAGTGCAATAAATTTATCAGCAGTAAGATGGCTGGTTAGGAAACTTGGAAAATAAGAACCACAAGAAAGCTTCTGAGCACAGTGATAGAACAGTCCAGTACCAACCATATAAAAGCTAAAATCATACAGATACACACGCAACAGAATATAGGGAGGAGGAATAGTAAAAATTTTACCATCAGCTTGACAATGAGGAAGTGTGTTTAAGTTTCAAGACAAAAATTAATGTCTTCAGAAAAAGAAGCAGAAGCAATTGCAGGCAGGCTGTGGGACTGCTGCGAGAATTTGTGCAACTATGAAGTAAGTGTTGACTTAACATCAATGCATTAGCAACTGAACGAGAGTAAGAGAGGATTTGTTCAACCTTAGAGTCATTGAATGAGGAGCAGGAAATTACAGCTGTGCAAAATCCCCAACAGAAAAAGCTAAAAATTTGCAAAAAAGCAAGGGAGATACCACCATTATTATAATTCACAGGCTTCACGCATACCAACTGTCAGGGCATTACTTTTTGAAAAGGGACCTTGATGGTATGATCATGTGTCTACCTGATCTGCCAAAGACATTACCTGAGGAGAAAGAAGAAGGTTTTAGAATGACACCATGTACAATAGATCACACATTCAACTCAAGAAACTGAACAGAAAATACTCAGAATATGAAATGGAACTGCACTGCAACTTCACAGGCTTCAATAAAGCATTTGATCACGTTTGGCAAGGAATACTATGGGCTATGATGAAGACACCCAACATTAGCAAAAGAATAGTGACAACCCTTGAAATCCTTTATTACAGTGCAGGGAGTAAAGTCCTTGAAGGCAACACACTGCGTAAGTAGTTCCATATAACAGCTGGTGTAAGAAAATGATGTCTCCTATTGCCACATCCCTTCAATTGTTTCCTTGAATGTGTTATGTCAAAGGACTCTGAAAACTTTGAAGGAGTGCTATCAGTTAGCTGTAGTAATACAGGTAATCTATCCTTTGAAGATGATGTAGATTTGATAGGAGGAATGGGACCAGGGTGTGCAAATATAATGACAAAGCTGGGCAGCACTGCAATGATGTATGGTATGGAGATCAGCACAAAAAAAGAGCAGTGAAATGACAATGAGGATTACTGACACTGAACAAGAAATAGACATCAAAAGCAAGGAAGTTGAATGAGGGGACTTATTCAAGTATCTCAGTACTACTACCATGAAAGACGTGAAACCTGAAACAGAAATCCAAAGAATTGCCCTCATGCTAGCTGTGCTCACAGTCCAAAATACAACCTGGAAAGACAAGAACAACTTTAGTAGATCCAAGAGAAAAAAAAAGGAAACTTCTTAGAAATATTGTGTTCTCGAGAGCATGACCAGTGTGAAATGGGTGAGACTCAAACAGCAGCAACAGAATGAAGAATTCAAGCTTTTGAATTCAGATGTCTCTGCAGAATTCAATGGATACCATATACAGTGTACCGAACTAACAGCTCTATTACAGAGTAGCAGGATCTGCAGTAATTGGATCCCATGAGCCTCTACTAGCAGCAGTGCAAAGAAAGAAGTTGGAAAGATTCGACGATGTGACTAAAGCAAAAGGCCCAGCAAAGATAATTTTGCAGGGAAACAATGATGAGAACAGAGGAGGAGCTGTTTGTGGACAACCTGGTAAAACGCATCACCAGAAGCTGGACAGGAAAATCTCTAGCAGAACTTCTTCAAGCTGTTAAAACCACCGCAAATGAAAGGAGATTATAGTTATCACCTCACTATGACCCAGACAGCCAGAGTGGAGGCAAGGGATTACTGTAGCACAAAAGTCTGTTATAAAACCCATCAATACAGAATTTCTAGAAAGCCAGGTCAATGTTACTATGCTTTATAAATAGATAAGATGTATTTTTTTGTTCTTTACTGCCTTTCTTCTTTCTTGTATTTGTTCAAGTGATATTTAGTCATTTCCAGACTTGCACTCCCTTCCCTAGGTAAACAAGAAATATTTGCTCAATACATTGTTGTTAGGGGAATAGGACTGAATCTGGCAGCTTGAGAGAGGCAAAGCTGCCATAGCTCCACGCCCCCAGGTCCAGCCAGTAGCAAGGCTGAGCATGTATTCCCTAGGCACACTAGGCACATCCACAAACACGTCTGCACCAATATCTACATGTATACATACCATGGGCTGCACGGATCAACTCAGAGAGAGATGCACAGAGCACTTACATGAACACAGACAGCACAGACAGCAATGGACTCATCCTGCTCCTCTCTCTGACTGAGCAGAATGGAGATCTGCTATTGTAAATATTTATATATGCATATATACAATGTGGATAGTCCCCACAGCCCAGTCTGCCCAGAAGGTGTGCCTGGAGCCCAGCCTGACCAGTTGCTGGCAGCTGGACACATGAACCCCTGAGGCCACAGCCCTGCTCCAGCTGCTTAGAGACCCACTGGCTCTCAGACCACCTCACTGCTCCCTGGCTCACCTGGCTTGATCCTTGCTGGTGCTCCCACCCTCATTTGCGTATCCACACTTACTCCAGTGGCTGGCACCATGGACACATGGGGCCCTGTGACCTAACCAGCAAACTATTTACACACAGCTATCCCTTGTTGCCCATTTTTTCCCCACACTTCTTCCTCCCCAAACCACCTTGATCCCTCCCTTTTCCTCCCCTAAACATACCATAATAAGTTCTGTGCATTCAAGTGTTCTTCCCCTGCACAGCATAACATGTCCCATGCCCCTTGGCAGTGGGTCCCCGCAGTCCAAATGATGTTCTGATGTTGACTCGTCGTGATGAGTTTCATGCCTGGGCAACGGGGTTGAGGCTGTCCTGGAAGAGCCCTGGGAAGGGCCTGGACAGCATGTCCCTTCCTCTGAGACCTTAATTTGGCTTCCCACTTGCCATTGTCCTCCTGTCTGGGTTTGAGGAGGTGGGCCTTTGGTGGGCTGATGGCTTCTGGTATAGCCCTGGGAGAAGCCAGGGCAAGGCATTATTTGGGCTCCCCCACATGCCTCTGTGCTCCTTTGTGCGGGTATAGATGAGCTTTTATCACACAACATAATAATTATCTAACTGTCATGTTACCTTCCCTTCCACTGAGTAGGGTAAGAGATTGTACTTGTGACTTCTGCCTTTTATTTCAGTTTAATTTTAACTTTTGCTGCAAAACCATCTTCTACAGAAGCATCCAAGAGCAGGTTGTTTCTCAGCCTGCTAGAGACTTACCTGGATTCAGTTTGTGTTTTCTCATGCCTTTTCTTCTGTAGTTGTATATCTAGCCGCAGTCTGTCACTGCTGTATTCATTCTCTCTGTGCTCCTTTTGTATCAGGAGAAAATATATGAGCATTTTTTAGCGATGTCAGTGAAAAAAATTGTCATGTAAACAGAATCCAGGAGACACTGGAATTGTGAACGGCCATAACCCAGATTGTTAGACAGAAATGCATCACCTCTGATGCTCCTGAGCTCCTCCAACTTAGCAACACCATCCTCAGGCTACTTCTGAAGCTAAATTTCAGCTGGATTCAGTCTGCTGTCATGAAAACTCTTGGACAATGATAGCCGTTGCTTATATGGTCTTTTTTCCTAACTCACTGGATATGTTCAGGTTAAACTAGGTCCTCTCATAATCCCAATACACTTAGAAAAAAAAAAAAAAAAAAAGAAAAAAGCTTTAATTAGCACACTAGCACAAGGAATATCTGTTTGAAATTCATGCTGGATCTCTCTACCTGCTGTGCTTCATTTCAAATTTGAATGCTTTCATCTTTGTACTATGCTGCAGCATTCACACAAAAGTCTTGGGGGAGTCCACCCAACCCCCCTCCTAATTTTACTTTAAAATGATTAGTCCCTGTAAGGGCCTATCTGACATGTGAACCACACAAAATATATTATGGGTTTTTTGGTTTTTTTTTTTTTTTTGATTCTTTGGTGAACACTTACTGATTCCTAATGAATAAAGAGGAAATGAAGGTTAACTAATTCTCAACCAAAGGTTATGGTGAGCCACCTAAATGTGGAATATCATTAAGCAGGAGAGAATGAAAGAAATCAGAGTAGTTTATTTGATTTGGGCCTTATTCCTTTCTTGAATCTGCAAAAATAAAGTGAAAATAAGATATGCCATGGACATTCTGTGACATGCAATAATAAAGAACGGATTTGCATTATTTTCCTCATAAAAATGGAGTATTTGATGCATGTGGAAGTTTTGTTAAAACTGAAGATTATGATCCAAGTCAGGTTTTGACCTTGCAATCTTTACTTATGTTAATGGTCCTTCAGCTTCAACAAAAAGTCAATGCGACTATTCTTATCAGTAAATTATTACTGCTGCATATAAGTATGGTACGTCTTGTGGTATTTCTGCTTGGATTGGATGAGGAGATAAAATTATAATTACTGAGAATCCACGTGGTGTCTTCCGACCCTCCCAGTTCAAAAAAAAAGCTAAGTGGGTCAGAAATCTAAAAGACTTGGTTAGTGTAAAGAGGAAGTAAGAAATCAATGACAAGTTGTACTAGAGATGCAAGACATAAAGGGAAGGTTGGGTTGAAGATGGGACCCCAGCAGAGCTGTGGGAGACAAGAGCAATAATATTGCTCATGGCAAAACGTGAAACTTGGTTCAGAGCTAAAGCACAACTGTTCAAAAAGACAGCCAAAATATTTTTCCACCCTTACTGAGTAACTGGAAAGAAAAAAAAAAAAAAAAAAATCTACATCCTTTTAGAAACATTTTAATTGTATGTATCCATCAACAGAAAACTCCCTAGTGGAACAAATACATTGCATCCATTTCCAAAACAATGGAACCAGTGCACAACCAGCCAAGTGCATAACGAGTATCGCTGTTTCCACAGCTCTGTTTTCATTTGCTTGTGTGTGGTACTCCTGTAATAGTTTCTTGTTTTCTTTGTGTGACTTCTCTGAGCCCTATAAATAATGTCTACAGGCTTTTCCCCTATGCTGTTTTTTTCACCTACTTTTACTTTGTTTAATACAGATGCAGAAGCTGCAAAGTGATCATTCGTGAATAAAGAGTTCCAAGCATATGATATGGAAATGGTTTTAAAAAATATTTTCAGATGTACTGAATAAAGCACGACCTGCAAGCTCCAATTCTACCTGCATACTTTGCTGTTGTAGCATTATTTAGACAGTGTATGCAGTAAAACATGTAAAAGTCTAGCTGTTTACTGTCTATGCAAGCTTTTTATTTCCTCTATGACATTTCCTAATCTTCCCCAAAGTTGCTCTTTGGTCTCACATTTAAATATGCTTTTTATTATTTTAAGCAAATCTAAGGTTAGCTAGAAGCACTCGTGGCACCGACTTGCTGGTAATTTGCAATTTCTAAAAGCCTAGTGTCCCTCAGCTTCCTCTAAATTTGAACTACCTTTAAAAATAATGGTCCTAAACTCCCTTTTTATAAATATTCCATTGGTTTAATGGATTTCTGCTGTCTGGCATCAGCTGAAGAGATGACAAAGGTTTCTGGCTGTGAATAATGCTTTCTGAGTAGAACCAATTCTGTATTCTCTTCCTAAATCTGACAGACAGACAGACAGAAGTAGTAGTTCTTAAAGTAAGCTCGCATAATTGCAAGTGATGAAATTACGGGGGATTAGCCAGATACTGATCTGAAATAACAGACTGATCTGAAGCAAGAGACCATTCAGTCTTCTAACTCGGTCCACTTGAGTTACGGAAGAAAAGTTTAGCTCACCCTGACTACACTAATAAATTCACCAGGCCTTAGCAATGAGAGCACTTGTAGTCAGCTGCTGTGGGTTAGATTGACTTACTACATTGCAAAATCATGACAATTTGTAAATCTGGGCTTGTATTCAGACAAGAGAAACTGGGTCCTTTCCGTATTGACAATGCACTCATGCTGAAATTTAATACTGAAAGCTTAAACTTTATGCTGCTTTACTAATTTAAAATTTGCTCTGGCAGGAACACACAGGTATTATATTTACCCATTGTGAATATATAACATGAAGCTAGAAGTGGCAAAGGATCAATTAAGCTTGCAGAGTACAACATGAGGGCTGTGAATTTCTTTCTTTTCTAATCAATGTTTCATAGACACTGAAAGCCTGCATAAAAATTTTCCAAATTTCTAACAGGGCTTTTTTGGTATATGTTGGAAGAATCATTTGTAGAGAACTGACTTGAAGTATTTTAAAGCTGAAACAATTAATTTTTTAAGTATGATCTGGGAGACAAAGAGAGAGGGTGAGAACACTTTCCACTCATGCGTCTGTTTTCCATGGTATTCAAAGTTCCCATGATTCTCCTTGTGTTTGTGATCTTCTCCCAGAAATTTGTGATCTGGGAATGTGTTGGAAGAGAGCTTTCCTTCACTTCACATAAAAGCCATTGCAGACCCAAAAATTTATCTTTCTTGCTCCAGTGAGAAGTTTTTTTTTCACAACACTGGAATGATTTTGGGTAAGCATTAGAGGCAGAAAAGGCACAAACTTGTGTTTTATATGACTTGCATTTGCTCATGGCAGATGGAACTGCACAGAAACTTTTACGAGTTCCTGAATATGTTGTCTCCCACTGGAGCTCTGCCTATGGTATACCATCCTCAGAGCTTAACTGCATGATATAGTCCCAGTGGCACTCTGTAAGTGAAAATACACTTTCTGAGTGTTTCAGTGACCTTGATTGCACTAGGCAGGTGGGCCCATTTCAGGAATGCCAAAGCAGCAGCTCTATAAAAGGACTGAGGTGCCCATTCCAAGTCTGTGATTTAAGCAGTTTTAATTAATCTCTGCTCCCTAACACTGATGCTTACTTCTCGGCCCTGCTTACTAATTTTTCACCTGCAGTTGCCAGCATTGTAGCTCAGTAAAGGCTAGACACTGTTAGCTAAGACCATAACAAAATAAAATTATTTTCCCCATTTAAGGTGAAAATAACCACCAATGTAAACAATTGTGATTTCTGCTCCCCGCTCCCCAGCTTCCCCACGTATTTAACTGGTGAAACAGTTGGAGAAGGTTTAAGTGAGAGACTGCTGGGCATTTTACTCCTAGGCCATCACTGCATTTATTGCATATAAACGATGCTCACGTTGCTCATGCCTGTTCCATATTGTTTAAAACTGATCTCATCATTTCCTCAGCATTCTATTCCCTCCAGTGTGCCTGGAGTTCTGATTAGTAATTTACCACAGAGTTCTATAACAGTGAATACTCTACTGCTGCTGTTAATTAAATCTGTGTGGGTAACTATTCACTCACAAGAGACAATCATTGCAGCAAGATATTGTCAGGCCTGAGGCTTTGCACTAATAGAATCTCTGCATATCCCAGAGGTGATATGTTCTGTATCTGGAGAGGAAGCAGTGAGCCAGATCTTCTAACATATCCAGCCAGTGATTCGGTGAATGAATGCTAAGGGGACAAGCTTCAAAAGACAACGTTCCTAAGACTGAAAGATGGGCAGAATAAGAGCAAAACAATATGGATATTTTATCATTCTTGATACAATGTGATCTCATAACCTGAAGATTTAGTCCATGTTTCTTTTAACTTTAATTTGGGACACATGGCTGACATGGAGTGCTTTAAGTTGTTAAAATTAATCATTTAGGGGGATGTCATACACAGTGAATGGTATTGTTATATTAGTAGCACAGATGAGCCGAGGCGACACATGGTAGAAGTGGTTTATAGCACAATACCGAAGAATTAAATAAAGGAGCTTTAAAGAGACTACTGACAATTTGCCATCAGTTAGTTTCAGTGGTGACAGATAAAACGTTCCCCTGTCAGATAATGATAGCTTTTGCCATATTCAAGGCATTTTCTAACGTGTGTCAGGAGGTTATGCACATCACAGGAAAAATGAAAAATTTTGATGGTTACCATTGTCTTCATTAGCCCCATCACATTAACAAAGGGACAGTTGCCTCCAGCAGGCAATTGCTGCTTCATGAACCCTGCACATGAATTGCTGCATGAATCTGCAACAAAATTCAGTCTCTTGTTAGGAGGGAATGCTTCTTGTCATAAATTAGCATTAACTGGATGTTGTGGTTTAACCCCAGTCAGCTGACAGGACCACACAACCACTCACTCACTCTCCCCAGTTGGGACTGCTGAGTGAATCAGAAAAGTAAAAGTGAAAACAGTCATGGGTTGAGATAAAGACGGTTTAATAAGTAAAGCAAAAGCAAAAGCACTCAAGCGAAGCAAAACAAGGAATTCATTCACTCTTCCCATTGGCAGGCAGGTGTTCAGCCATTCCCAGGAAAGCAGGGCTGCATCATGCGTAACGGTTACTTAGGAAGTCAAATGCCATCAGTCTGAACATCTCCCCTTCCTTCTTCTTCCCCCAGCTTTGTAAGCTGACCATGATGTCAAATGGTCTGGGATGTCCCTCTGGTCAGTTGGGTCAGTTGTGCTGGCTGTGTCCCCTCCCAACTTCTTGTGCACCCCCAGCCCACACGCTGGCAGGGTGTTGTGAGAGGCAGAAAAAACCTTGACTGCTTAGCAACAACTGAAAACACCAGTGTGCTATCAAAAGTATTTCGCATTCCAAATCCAATACATAGCACTATATCAGCTGCGAAAGTGAACTCTATTCCAACTGAAACCACAACACTGGATTACACAAATGGTTTAGGTACTATACAAAGCATAGCTTTTCTTTGTAAAATTTATAAAAAACTGTATATTGTCTTCCAGTCTACAAAGTGAGTGATTAAAAATTATCTTTCCTCATACAGATGTAATTATCTTTATTTATGCACATGGAGATTTATAATAACTGATGAAACAAGAATTATTATAAAGAATGAAGGATGAAGGGAACAGATCATAAATACCTGGTTAGTAGGCGATGGAAATGGTTGTCTCAAACTTTGGAAGATGTAGTGAGGTTAAGCTATGGTTTTGCTCGTATACATAAAACTAGTACACAAAATGATTTATCTGTTTAGAGAACCATTTTCACTATTTATACAAACATCACTGTATCCATAGTTAATAGTCTATTTGCCTTGTGTAATAAATAAAAATGAACAGGATGAGAACAGATTTGTTGCATATACATAAATAGGTCTATATATACACCTAATAAAGAGAAATGTATATATTTATAATCAATAATACATATCTTACATAAAATATACCTGATAAATAGTTATGTCAAAAGACGAGGACAACTAGATTAGCAGACATTTTTACAAAATGTGGAGACTTGAAGTTTTCTGGAAGCAGGTGATAGTCTGGATTTGTGGTATCAAATGTCAGCCATTTAAACCTTGGATGTCTAATCCAAACCAATCACCTAAACCACATCAGTAACCACTGCGGTAATGAACTCTAGAAGAAGATTTATCTCACCTATCGTAGACTGTTCTTTTAGGGTAGTGCTTATGGCTCTTTCTATACCTATCACTGCAGTGGTCAGCAGACCCACTCAAACAGCATACTGTTCATGATAAAGTGATATGAGCGATTAGCATGATTCCTCTTCTAAGCTCTTGACAGCTTCAGAATTTGCTTCTGTTCAGTGACTGGAAGAGCTTCGACAAGTTAAGGTTTTGATCACTGGAGGGAACCAGAGATGATTCACTGAGGTTCTTTGATGTCAGTGGGTACAGCTCGAAGTGCCTTTATGCCAAATAAAAATTGCCAAGGGGAAGTTGCTGTTGATATGAAGCAAATAAAACAAAGAAGAAAAGGGCAGCTTTGATGATTTAATAATTTAGGTTTAGTATCAGGATCTTGTAAAATTTTTGCAGGTGCTGGGATGGGGACTGCGTGGGCTTCTGAGAGTTGATAAGGAGTGGAGCTCAGCACTTTCTACCATGTCTATTTTTAATGCATGCACATTTCAGAAGCACGTTGTGAAGAAACTCTGTTAGACACGGACTCTGCAGGAGATTTCGTCACAGTCATTGTTTTTCTTTCATGTGTCTTGTGTGGGTTCTGCTTCTCTGTCACACAAAAGCCAACAAGTGTTGTAATAATGGTGTTAAATGCCACTTGAAAAAAGTGTGAATATATATTTATGGATCACTTCATGATACACATGCCAAAGAGAATATTTCTTGACATCACCCTATATTAATGATTTTCTATGACTTATTATAAGTATTAAATAGTGCATACACATAGTGTATCCAGATACAATGAGACAGCAGACAATTTAAAAACATCCAGAAAAAAGTAGAAACTGAACTGGACTTTTTTTTTTTTTTTCTAAGTAGTAATTAATAACTAAAAATGAGGCCATGGTTACTTACTTCCACTGTTGTTCTACAAAGTGCTCCTGTCTTTAACACATTGAGAAAATTAGTAGCTGGTTCAAATGAAAGGTTCACGGACAAAATATTTGTTTTAAAATTCTTCTTTTAAGATGTGGTCTCTGTAAAGTTTTATTTGGTAGGATAGGCAACTAGAATCACTTCTAGTGGCACACACTGTCTGTGAGTGCGCGAAACTCAAACCCTGTGGTGTGCATGAATGCTACTGAGAATGATGCAAGGAGAGATTTCTAAGATGCAGGAGAAATTTAGTGATAAATTACAACTGGAAATGACTCTGAGAATTTTGTTTACCCAACGTCTGTGCTTATACATAAATTGGAAAAATTAATCTTTTAAGTTTGATGAGTCACATTACTTTTCTTTAAGAGGCTTTTGAGTTCCTGTCATCTGCAAAGCCTTCAGAGGTCATGCATTTCCAATATTGTTGAGCTGTGACCTCCGTCTCCCAGAAACAGAACCTAGTCCCTGCATTTATTTCATAAATCATAACTGTGAACCAGTTGTTCTCCTCCAGCACACTGTGTTTCAGCGTGGAACTTCTTAGCTAAAGCAAAACTTCTCCCCCACTCCTCACCATTATACAGGAGGCAAAACTAAGACATTCCCTCCACCTTAAAAAAAAAAAACAAACAAACAAAAAAAAAAACCTAAAAAAGATTAATAACTGTGTGCTTTGTTTTCTCTTTTTGCCATCTCTGCCTACTGCTTTAGGAAGCTTCTCAGCTTTTCTTTCTGAATCAGATTAATTTCTTTACCATGCTTAGCGCTCCATTGGACTGTTACAGTGAGCACAAGGGGAAAAAACCATGACAGTGAAATTGTTAGTAAATCCTTTGTGAAATAGTTGTGCTTTGTGGAAGGTGGGCAGGGTAAAAGGAGCTATTGCTTGATGACAACAATTTAAAAAGTAGTTCACAAAACCAAAAGTCAATTATAAAACCCTGCGTTTAAGTTCATGAAGATATTTCTTCAAGACAAACAGAGAAATCCCAAAAAGAAATCAGTCATTTTTAGGTGCTATCAGTTGCTTCCAGTATAATGATCTCCACTTGCTTTGTGTTTATATTATGATGTACAAACAAGAAAAAATGAGGTTTTTTTCAGTCTATTTGTCATTAGCAAGCAAGAATTGTTAATGATTATTTTTCTATGACTCTGATTTACAAAGCAGGGTGACAAACTGAGCAATGAGTGAAGGATGAAAAAGAGGAAAAGTACCACTTTGCCTTTTAGCCAAGAGGTTGAGTCAGCAAATCACATATATCTATAACAGCTTGTTATTTTTGCTGGCATCTGTTCTTGCTGTTCCACCTCAGAAACTTATGACTCCTACAACTCAAAAGAAATGCAAGGATTAACGATGGAACATGTTTAATAATGAGAGACTGAGCATTTCAGTAAGATTTTGAAAAAGAAATGAATATGACAATTGCTATACCCAGAGTCCAGTTTCATCATTCCTTAGCAATGTGAACTCTTTATTTACCTTAAACAGTAGAGATTCTTCCAGATAATGAAGTGCAGCCTCTCTGATTTGTCTGTAAAAACATAACTTTTGAGTGTTGAGTTTCATTTTGACTATTGTTCAGAATCTGCTTCCAGTATTGCATTTTGGTTTATGAAGAATTACTTACTTATGTCCTGTTCTTGAAGCCTTTACTCAATTGAACCTCATATGAGTACTTGATGATCAGTAGTACATCAATGAGTTTATAAATTTCTGAGCCATAGGAATCATCATGCTGGATCACAAGCACCTTCCTTGTGGACCAGTGTCCTCTAATCTAGAAAGGCTGATTCAAATCCTTCAGTGAAAGGTACAAAGAAACTGGGAGTGAGTGGACACAGAATAACATGCCTTCTAAACAGTTTGCTACAGGCTTTGCTGTACTTAGAAACCCCAAAACTTTTCTTCTTTACAAAATTTCTATTTTTCTTCTCTTAATACCATTAAAGTTACTCTGGATAATCTTGTCCTCTTTAAAGAAGACACTACTAAATACTATACAAACTTAATTTGCTTGGACATCACCATTAGCAGCAAGGAACAGCTTTCATATCGCCTTCAAGAATGTTTTTCTTTCCTTTGTAATATCTGATTTACTTAGGTAAGTGGTTAGATAGATCCATAGAATTAAATTTCATGCAACAACATCAAAGTATTTCCTATATAATCCCAGGCATTTTCTCTGTGATCTGCCAAGCAGTAAGATAAAAGCCCCACTACTGTGCTTTCTGCTGGTTTTGATTTGAGAACAAGAAAGACTATGGAATTTCAATGAGACAAGAGTAAACTCATTAAGACTGTGGACTCTTGTTTTTGGTGCATTCACGTTAAACTTCAGTCAGGTGATTGAGGTGCATAATATAGGACAGTGTCTACCCACAGCTTCTGTGAAAGTTACTGGAGAGAAAGGGGGAGAGGGGCACCTCCAAAGAGTAGTCCAGATCTTGGATGGCCTGCGCTGCTCTCCAGGATGGTCTACCTTTTTTTTTCCTGATTACCTAGTCAGAAAGCCAAGGCAACAACAGTCCTGATCTTCCAGTTGGAAGTACAAATAGAAGCTGCCTAATAACAGCTTCTACAGTAGTTTGGAAAGGTCTTCTACGTTCCCTGGTTCAGCATGCATTAATAATCCACATGATGTGTCAAAATTTTAGTTCTGTTTCTACCTATCTATATGACTAAGTGCTAGTTTTAAGCTAACGACAAATTTTAAAAAGGGGGCAGGAATGGAACATGAATATCTCTTCTACATTGTCTAATTATCCCTAATTAAGAACTGTTTGGAGATCCATTCAACACACTGACTCTAGTAGGCAGAGCACTGAAAGAAACCAGGAAAAGAAGGAATACCTGGAGATTGAAATCAGAATGAAAATGAAAACACTTTTGGCCCCTGATATCTGGCATTCCAAAAAAAGGAACATTTCTAAATGAGTTTTAAAGGGAAACATGAATACTAACAAAATGAAAGGACACTTGCTGATATGGGAAAAAGGGAGTATGTAGCTGGTGGGACATGGAAGTGAACAGTGGTTCATGACAAATGTTAACAGATGTGAGAGACTGCTGGACTCCTGTTGAAAGGCGTGTAGCTAAGCTTGATTTTCTTCTGATTGTCCTGCTAAGGCCATAGCAAAACAAAACATTCAGAAAAGTTGACATAAGCCCTAACATACTGCCAAAAAAATTTCCAGCTTTAAAATAACTTTGTCCGGGAGGCAGAGTGAACCAGAAAGATAGGAAATGCCTGAATTCAGATTGTCAATGTAATCTAAACTGTGTCTCAATGTCCTTTTGTCTTATGATAGTTCTTAATTGCATGATGACACATGCCCTGATGTAGCCTACCTAAATTAGGCACTTATTGAAATACCTAAAATTCAAGTGTAGTTATTCAGCATTTTGCTGATAGCCTGTCAGGAGGCAGGTAACTTTCACATCCGATTCTGCCACTGCAGGAGCTGAATGGTCCCTGGGGTGGCCTGTTTCATCCCACTGACCTCGGAAAAAGTGGAAAGTGGAGGCACCTCAATTAAGTGCCTAGAGCATGACGAGATGAATAATGGCAGGAACAGGACTGATTCGGTTCAGAAAAGCATCTGTCAGAATGAATGGTGCAGATTTAATGAGCAACTAATCAATATTTGGTATTCTCACTGCTGGTAAGTGAGTGAGCACATGCCATCTTTGCTGAACACATCTAATTTTGCTATCCATGTAGAATAATTAATTTCCTCATTAGTATTTCTGTGGTGCTCCTCAACGAAGTATCTCAATTACTCATAAAAATTAATTAGTGCATCTTCTTAACACCCTGTGCAAGATGAGACAAGGAGGCAAAGACTCTCAGGATATGTGATGCTCAGCACTGTAACATCTAAGAGTTATCTACCGTGTCCACAGTGAAGTTGGTATGGCTGAATTACACCCCCAGGTTGATTTACATTCAGTGGAAGGTAGTGAGTGTCCTCGACTGGAGCTAACATGTGCCAGGACACTGAGGGCTAGGAGGCCCAAGTTGGCTCACTAGAAAGTACAAAGACATGGATTGTTATGTCTGAAATTGTCTGAGGTGGCTGCCTTGGGGATTCAGCAAGACTTCTTTATGAAACCTCTTTTGAGTTCACGCACATAGTCCATTCACTCAGCCAAGTATTTAGCATGTTCACCTCAAGAACTAGTCCATCCTACACCTAGAGTTGGGAAAGAGGAGCATCATCATCTCAGATTACAATACAGGTTACTTTTTAAGAGATTACACATGGGAATGCCTGGCAGGGCTCTAAGGAATCCTAAATATCAGACTCATAGACCAAGAAGAAGGGATATTAGAAGGAATACATATCAGAAAATCAGCATAGTTAAGCCCAGGGACATATGCTTTTTGAACCTCAAAGGGGTCTAGTTAGGCCTTTTGGCTTCTGTCTTTGCTGAGATGAATCCCTTGCAGGACCTTTCCTTGAAGCCTTCTGTGCCTGTCGTTATCTCAGGTACCTAAGCAAGGTAGGCAGGGTTGTCCTGCATTGCTCCTAAATTGTGCCTATGAGGCATTTCAGACTCCTTCTACTGCATGAGTTTAAAGTTACAAATTTTCACTACCTGCTATTATCTCAAGAGTAAGAGCATTCATGTGTGAAGCTATTCTGGGGCATCTGGCATGCTGCAATTGGCTGTTCTGTGGTCAGTTATCCACTTGTCCCTTCCCTTCTGTTCATAGCACAAATAAGGCAGCAATCTTCTAGGCAAAAGTTTTCTTTATTACAAAGTGCTTTTTCATCCCCTTGGGAGAATTATTTTCTTAGACAGGAACTGTCTGTGTTCACAGAGTTCTGCCTCACTCCCATGCAAAACTTCTCTATTGCAATATTTTCACCTACCTACAAATATTTTCCCACCATTTAACAGATCGTGACACGACACATCTCCCAGGTACACCCCCATACTGGTTCTTAGTTTCAGTTTTTCACCTGCTCAGTCTCTGCTCCCCATTCAGTATCACATTTGACTTTATCTTTCCCACCTGATCAGGTCTGGTGTTTCCTCCTGCACTTGCTGGTTCTAAAGCTCTTCCCCATATTGAAGACCATGAATATTCTTGTATCGCTTCTTCCTACTAGTACTTTCCATTTCCAGTTTCCTTTGGACTGCAAAAATTAAAAAAAAAAATGACACCAGATCCGTCCGTGATAATGATGGCTAGCACCACCACTGGAAACGATGGTCTAATTATCAGAACTATTAAAATGAAAAGTTTTATCCTGTGCATATCCAAATCGAGTAATATTTATACTTCAGTGGTGTAATAAAGCAGGGAAGAAACAGAGCTAAATGTTCTCTGAGTGGACCATCATATTTATCTGGTATGATCAGGGTTGCAAAAAGAGGATATAGAATTTGTGACATAGAGAACACCAAGGAAATTGCCTTCAGGGTTCAGTAAGTGGGATTATCACCTTAATCCTTTTGAGATAGATATACTGAGTTCAATGTCATTAGCTATATTGTGTAGGTCTTTGGGAAAAAACAACCCTGTAAGATTGAGAGTTTGGTTAACATGAAAGGCTGCTTACATCTGACCTATATAGCCATAAATTACAAAGTGCGTCATAAAGCACTTCACCTCAGCTCTTACTGCTGGAAAATCCTTAGCTGCAGGTACTAGACATCCTCTCAAAAGGTGGTTATTGAGTATGTTTGGGCCATGTAGAAGGAATTGTAACATAAACAGCACTAATATACCTTGGGAAGAACAGATAGCTAAAAGTAAAGTGTTGTAACCTCTCACTTCCCACCAGTTCAATCCTACTATTCAGACTTGCGTGTGAATCTGTCCAAATACTGCACCACTTGAGCATAATCAATAGATGTGGCCATTTACTTTCTCCTGAGACTTTCTCAGGGTGTGAAGTTGCTTCCGAAAGTAAATGCTTTGCAACTTTGAAAGTGTGGATAATACAAAATTGATCTTTCCTTGGCTACTACTATGACTAACTTTTTGAATAAACACTTAGAACATTTTTTTTTAATATGAAGAATACAGTGGGGTTTTTTTAGTTATGAAAGTTTGTTACATGTAGCCAGACAAAAAAACCCTGACAGTGTCCATATTAAAAAAGAAATGTGGTTGCTGCTCTAACTACAGTTCCAAGTAAACTGTTTCAGGGAGTTGTGATATTTGTTAAAGAAAAAATATCTAAACCCACTACTATGACTTACTTACAATGTTTGAATTAGCTGTTTAACTGTTGTGGATAATAAATTTTCTTCCGACATTTCAGAATGTCCTTCATTAAATTTTCAAGGGAGTTTTCAACAGGTTCTTGGTATACCTAGGAATCATTTATGGAAACATCATATATATATATATATGTCCATGCACAAACACAGGGTCTTTATATTAACAGTGTTTTAATCAGAGGACTCTAGTACTCTGAACATGGTGAGTTGGAAGTGGAATGCTTTGTTGTGTTTGGTCTTTCATTGCATAATACCACTCTATAAAGGCCCAAAGAGAGTTAATCTGAAAGAGCTAACAATTTCATGTGGGTAAACTGTTAATACTCATCTGACAGTGTTTCATTCCAGAAAATATTGTTATCCTACATTATTACAGGAATTACTTAAGACCATTTCCCTGTTTTTGCCATTATACAGTTAATATATTATTTTACAATTATTTTAATTGTTCAGGAGCTCTATAATTAATGAAGTGCTATTACGCAAATGATGTGTTTAATGAACAACGTCAGTATTCAGTGCATAGGTTCTTAATGATTTTCATGGTGTGTCCATAATTGTTTAATACCAATACAATACAAGAGATGAAAATGCCTAGTAAACCTTCTTTTTCGGGCATTCTGGTTTTCAGCTTTTTTGAACAGAAATTGAGGTTGCACTTAAAAATGTTTTCACAGCAATTCAGAGCTCTAGCTTTTACCTGAGAAGTCCCTAAACCTCTCTTGCATTTTGAGTGATTTAAAGACTTTTGACTGTAAAGATTCAATCGATAGTTCTCTCAACAGCTTAAGATTCTGACACTTAGATAGGTTCATCCTGAAGCCAGAGATAAGACAATCAACCAATTTGGAGTTAACAGCTCCTGACTGGCTTAGAAAAGGACAGTGAATTCTTTCCTTTATGCCCAGACGCCTGGCAGGTCTGTTCACAGGCAGAGAAAGAACTGGACCACAGTGCTCTTACAGCAAAAGTGCATAGCTGTCACCTTTTCAAAGAGGAAAATGAAGGTGATATGTACTATCCTAAAGGAATGTCAAGTTGGGCTTGGACTGGTGTGCCCGTCCTTTCTCATCTAATGTGGGGAAGCATTCACACTTCGTGTGTGTGATACATGTAGTCAGAGCAGCATGGACTCATAGTTTTCAATATTTTATAAAGCAAGCTCACTGCAATTTGAAAAAAAAAAAAAAAACAACCAAACTACAACCACTACGTTTACTAAAGCTCCTGTGACTACCTCTTTTTCTCTATTCCTGTTTAGTAACCACATTTTCTGCAGTACTAATTTACAAGTATTTTTTCTTAAGAACTGTTTTTTGGACTAAAATTTTCTGTATTGTTCAAGAATTTATTCTCCATTTAATTTATGTCTCTGAGTTTCTTCTCCCTCCTTATCCCCCCTTTACAGTGTTCTTTCCCTTTACCTCTCCCTCCCTCCTTTCCTACATTACTCTTTCCCATCTAGATACTTCTCACTTTCTTCAGTACTTTGTCATCTAATATAATGTAATGGAATGTAATCTAATCTAATCTAATCTAATATTTTGCTCCCTAAGCATTTTTCTTGCTATTACTACCTACTGTCATCTCCTTGGATGGGATCAGAACATGAATTCTGTCATTCTTTAAATATAGGGGCTGAGAATCTCAGTCGGTGAGAATATGTGGATGCTGGTCTCCAAAGAGAGTTAGCTGACAGCTTAGAGTATGCTATGACTAAAATGAGATTTTTGGAAGTATTTGCTGGCATGGTGTTAACAAAATAGCTGAAAGGAAGAGGTATATATATAAAAATTTCCTGGATGTGTTTTTTATGGTAAAATGTGTCCTTTCTAGGTTAAATATGATGTAGGAAAAGTGGTAAGAAATACACATACAAGAGTAGTGTATATCTTGAAGGAACATCTTAAAATCAATTTCAATTTAAAAAAGAAGTCTGCCTATGTGTGTGCATACATATCAATATAAAAATACTAGAAAATCTTCATTGTTAACAAAAGCCTTCAGGAGATATTTTATGAGATCTTCTTTTTCAAATAATTTTTCAAATTATTTCCTAACTTCGAGGGCTGTTTTGCTAAGAAGTTATGTCTGGGAACATAAAAGATAAAATGAATATTACAATTTCAGTTAAAGCGATAACACAATAATTCTCTTTCAAGATAGAAAATGTGCAGAACCAGCAGTGCTCCAAAGTGTGCCCAAGTAGAAGCACATTAAGAAGACATTAACAGTATGGAGTCCAGAGCTCCATGCCAAGCATGGGGGGCTCAGGGCTTGTGCTCAGGTGGGCTCAGCTCTGCTCAGACAGCAAAGGGCACATGATTAATTCTGAGAGCATAAAAAGGAAATTGTTCTAAGATTTAAAGTAAAATCCAAAAAGGGTGATGGAAAATGACAGCTAAATCAATAGCTCTTCGAAACAGCTTCTTACTGATTCCAACAAACAGGGTTTGTTTAGGTGAGGATATGTAAACACACATGCTATTCCAAATTCCTATGGAATAGGAATTTTGCTTCTTTCAGGTTGAATAACACTTTTTCATTACAAGAGTCACAGATGTCAAACAGTCAGTGGCCTGAAGATTGGTTGCTGTCTTACCTGTGTTTATTTTAAACTTTCATGGAAATTTAAGATACAGAATGCCTTCAGGTACAAGGCATATAGTTAAAACACCTTTACATGAGAAATGAGTTGGTTACTTGAAAACAGTGCATAATGGAATTGTGAATAAACATGATTCTTGACACATGTAGGGCTGTGTTGTATTTCTTGCAAAAGAATAGTGTTGCTTTAGAATGGAGATGGCAGCACAAAGAAAATGCAAGTCAAAGACCTGACATTCTATTCCATTCCATCCCATCCCATCCCATCCCATCCCATCCCATCCCATCCCATCCCATCCCATGTAGGTTTATAAACTTATGTCTTAACCTCAAAGTGCCTGAACACCTTCCAGAGAAGTATTAATTACTGTGACTATGAATCTGCCACATACAGTTTGTGTCCTCTCTTCTTCCAAGGGAACAGCACAGGTGTAGCAGTGGAAAGTAAGAACTCTTACTTTCTTAGAGTTTTAGCCTTTCTTCCTTCATTCCTTTTTTAAAAACATACATCTTGTGATGTATTTGTTAAAGAGGGCAAGGTGAAAGAAATACACTCTACACTGAGGGCAGCAGCAGATGAGATTTTTGATGGCACATTTTTCTGGAGGTTGTGGGTAAAGGGTAGGGAGAGCAGGGAGAGCATTTTTGGATCAGCCCCCAAGAAATGCATGTCACCTGCATGGTTGAATTTTACTGCTGCAATATAAAGTTCTGTTATACTGGAAGACTAGACCTGTCACTGACACTTTTCATTTCTGAGATGTAGATTTTTGTTCTTCTGCTATCCTGGACATAGGCCATAAAATACTCCATGGGGCCAAGACTTTGAACTTCATTATGTATTTTGTAGAATGGACACCAAGCTTATTCTCACGAGGGACCAGACCTGACAAACTGGTATTTCATGCATACTAATTTTGGCAAAAGTTATTAAAACAGATACAGCTACTGTAAACGTATTGGTATTTCTATGTGGACTTTATTTACTCAGTCTGTTGCTGCGTCTGCACAGAAAGCGGTGTAAAGGCAGATCAATGGGGGAGACCTGATGTGGAAGGTAAGGCTGTTTCATCCAGATGCTCTGCTGTATGAATACAGTTACACTGCCACAGTGCCAGAACTGGGGTGTCTGCTGAATGATGTGCTCTACCGTGTGGATTCATCGGTTTCAGAGTGTGCTGTTCTGTCCACAAAATCTGCTGCAAAGATCCACAGGATATGTGATCCATATCCTTCTTCCATAGAAAACCACTGGAAAATGAGCTTGATGTGCTCGTGATAGCTTCTGTTGCTAGGAGATACACGACTGCATTTGGTGCTGCTTGGAATTTCTTAGGCATTGAAGATATCGCATCAAGGTACGTCAGTAACCTTTGCCCAGCTGACAATTGCAGAAAAGCACTAATAGCTCATCCTATCATAGAATTTTGCCTGCAACATGGGCTGAAGCCTGCGACTCAATAGCTGAGGAAAGAAAGTTCATAACTCTTCTGAGACTACTTTCTGACACCAGTGAGTAATGCCAAGAACGCTCCTGGAGCGTGGCCTGAACTGACGACAAGATACATCCCTAGTTAATTGATCTTTCGTGAGAGTGCTGTTAGGTGATCTTGTTCAAGCATCAGATGATCTTGCTGTTAGCATCATGTTTGTTTGCAGTGAAGGACTGATTCAAACATGCACCATTTTCAAATTAGTGGCACTTGGTTCCAAGACATTTAATCGATTGTCCTACTTCATCACTGTTTGAATGTTGATGATGAAGCATATTGAAAATATGATTAATTAACATGGGAATTCTCAGTGGCAGGGAAGAGAGGGAAAGGTTAGGGTGGAGTTTCTTCTCAGGTGTTTCCCTGCAGGAGGGATTCAAAGCCCTCGGCATTTTCATATCGATGATGAGACACCGTCACAGCCTGAACGGGGAGGCTGTACAATCACTAGGATCAAATGGCTTCACAGAACTTACAAGTGCCTTCAGATGTCTGTACTCAGAGGCAGGATGGTGACCACACAGCATGAAGGTAATGCTGGGCTGTGAATCTTGGTTTCACAGGCACATACTTCTCAGGGTTGTAAGCAAGCATTTAAGTCTGGCAAAGAGACTTCATTTTCCTTATACCCTTCTCTCCCTAATGCCTCGTCTAGCCAGCCACTCCATATGCAAGGAATTGTGAGCAAGACACCTCTCTAACTGTTAATTGTACAGAGCCACAGTTCAAAACTCCTAAATCCTGCAGTACGGAGCAAGGGATGATGGGAGCATTCTCGGGAATTTGTTCATAGAAACAATACAGGGGAATTAAACTGATTTCTTTTGAGAGGGGGCGATACCCTAATTGTCAACATTTTAGGCAAAAAAAACTAATAATAATCCTGAAGTGATTAATTTTTTGTAGGTTGAGTCTGAATTCAATCTACATATGTATACTGTGTTGAAACATGGGTACCAGAAACAGGTCTCTCTGTTCTTAGATCCTGTGAGAACTCTGCTGGAGATTCTCTGAGATTTCTGTGTTAAGTTTCACCTAAAAGACTTGTGGCTTTTGCCACTGTACAGAGGCTTAACGATCTAGAAGTGTCTACTTATTAAGTAGGAGATTTGTGTTCCAGTGCCGCACCAGGGGAGGAATGAATCTCTAGGAGACTGCCCAAATGACTGTGTCACAGGTTGGCTTCCGGAGCAGATAGCTTTTTATCATAAAGTGGGGTCAGCATGTAGCTAAGACTGCAGGATTCATGACATCAAAGGGGAAAAATTCAAGTGATTTAGAATTCAAATTGAGGTGTAATTCAAGGGGTTATAAGTAATCCCTAGATTATTTAAATTTTTTAAGACCCTAGGTAGCCTTTATTGCAAGAAGTATATTGTCTCTATGTGTGCAAATACATATACACGTAGTAGACAAAAAAGATAGATTTGTAAATTGCAAGCACCTTGGTGAATTTTCGCAAAATTGGTGATATAAATAGTCATTATATTACGTTACTGAAGTATCTCAGTTCTGTGGCAGTCAGTTTGTCTTTAATCATGAATTCTCTTTGTGCTGTTCCTTATTTTGGACTGATGGACTTGGGACTGGAACGTTTGCTGTAACAAATGGAAGAAGATGGGCATCTATAAAGTATGGTCTCATTTACCCTTGACTTTACTCAGGGTGCTTCTAGAGAAGACAATACATTTTACATTCTGTTCTGGTGATGAATGGTGATGCTCTGGATACTTTGTGATAAGAATAAAAATAACTCAGAAGTTTTATCTGTGTCTTCTTATAGTGTATTTTGACAGAACTCTGTTTAAAAGGCAAAAAATCCCACTACTAGGGGGAGTTGTTTGATTTTACTACTTGTTTTATTTTATTTTAATCACATGGATAGAAAGTTATGTACTAACATGGCAAGACAGTGGGATAGGATCTTTCTACCTGATTTTCCGTTCCGATTGAAAATTGATTGCTTTTCATGGTAAAATTAGCACTGGGGTATTTCCTAGGCAAAGAACAACAATTATTCTTTCCGATAACTTGCAGTTGTCTGGTGTTTATTTCAAGCTCAGCAACAGTAAAATACAAATGGCAAAGCACCAAGCCTATTGCCAGGATACAGCTAATAATGCATGATAATTATTAGTTCAGGTGTAAGTAGTGGGCTATACACATTTCACTAAGAGAAGTTTGCAGTACTTCCTTGGCAACTGCTAGTTTTAATTACTTCCCTATAGGCCATATGAAGAAAACTGGGATGTTAAAGTGAAATTTTTACTATGTATCTCCATGGAGGCAAAGCAAAATATATTCCTTGAAATCACATCCTTGAAATAATTGTGTATGGGTTTGCAGCACTGACTACGGTTAGGCAGCAGTTTCAGTGCAAGAAAACTATCAAATAGAAATATCTCAAACTAATTTACTAGCCATCATGGGTCTGACTTTATTGCTTATCATAAAACTGCGCTGCAGCTGTTGAAGAGAAAGATGTACTCAGTTTGTAAAGGGATCTGTAAAACTCCGTCTTTTGTATCTGTTCCGTGTGCGACGAAAGTGATTAGCTCATGCTCCCTGTACCCAAAATCAGATGCAAATGTTTTGCTGCTGTTAAGAGTTGCTCTGTGGATAAAAGTGCTTATGTTTAGATTGCTATCATAAGAATGGAAGAGGCTTTTGAGGTGGTTGAGTTCAGTTCCCTGCTCTCTCAGACTACGTATAGCCTGAGTGCCTCTGAATGCCTGGCGCTCAGTGCATGCTCTGGCTGAATGCCAGCACCATGCTGGGACGAGATGCAAATATACATCTCCTGTCAGCTTCTTGATTTCTTCACAAAGGAAGTTGAATGAAAAGGATTTTTAATGTGTGGTGGCTAACAATTTCAGCATGAACCACTCAAAAAATAAGAAACTGCTTGTGCAGATGTTACCCTATATATCTTAATAGTCTTTGAGAAGAAAGTCAGTGAATAAATAGTACTGCTATCTGAATTTCTCGGTGGGCCCGAGAAATGGGCCCTGACCAACTCAAATTCTGAATCCAGAATTACAAGTTTACTTCTTGTTGTTTCTTTGCTGTTTGCATCAGCACCTGGTATTTTTCAAAACACTAATGAAGAACTTATCTTCATAACCTGAAGGGACAACACTTGCTCTGCTTCATTTGCAAGGAACTGAGATACAGAGGAGTGAAAACCAACATTCACTTAAGAGTCTAGACTTCATTATGGCTCAATTGTTCAGATCATAGTTCCAGCCAATGTCAAGTGCACCCATGAGCATGCAATAATTCTGCGTATCCTTGAGGATTTTGAAAAAGAAGAGCTCAGAATTACAGTTTGAACACATTCAGATTGAGATATGTATTTAAAACACTGTAGTTCTTCCTGGGTAATTCTACTACAGGAAAAAAGTCATTACCAGCTGGTGAACACTGGAGTGATTTGCCCTGTGTTAGGGAGGAAATCTGGCAGTGACTGGTCATTACAGACTGTCTTCTTCAAGGTGGCATTCAACTGATTTAACCCTGGGAAAGAGTTAGCCTGACTACCGAAAGTAAGAGAACTGGCAGGAACGAGATCCCTGGAATTACTGAGAGTAAGAGAGAGAGAAAAGATATCTTTATTCAGCCCTTGTGGCCTACTGAAGGATTTTCAGGAAAAGTCCTGTTCTGCACAATATGGACACACATATCCACCACCATGAGGAGCTGTGTTATGATCAGTATATGCTAAACTTTGCTGTCAAAGTTTTAACATGTTCCTGTACGGTAGGAATGAACTGAGACTTCGTGAAATCCTCATGACTTGTTTTTCATGTGGATGGTGAAAATCTGATCTCTCTCACTTCATTTTATGGCTCTGTTAGCTTCTCAATGAGAATAAATAAGCTTAACAACCAGAAAGTTAATGCACAAAACCAATTTTTCCTCATCTCATTCTCAGAATAGGCTGAATTATTTCTGTTGAAGCTTTCCATGTTATTTCAATCAGAGGCAGGTACTCATCCTGAAAACTGTACTTCTAAAGATTAAGATATAGAGAGGAGCAAGACAAAACTACTGGGAAAACAGACAACAAAATTCAGAAAAATTTGTGAAGTGCAACAATATTTTTATAGCTTTCTCTTTCTGGAGAAAAGCACTTAAGCACATTTACTTTGACAGAATCTCCTGGGTTTATTGCCTTATTTACGTGAATATTTTCTATGAACAGTGATGCAGAAACACTGACTTCATTAATGATACATGCAGTTAATTTCTTGGCAAAACATTTCTGAGGGAACCCATTGCTAGCAATTAACTTTATGTTAAGAAATCCATATGCCAAGGAGAAAAATATATCACAGCCAGAAACAATAGCTCTTGTTGTGCTAACCTCTGGTTGTGCTGACTGCGGCTGGTTGGTCTCTCCATTATTAAAGAAAACATATCTCCTAACTGAGCACTAGCCTGAACACCATCCAGTTTAAAAGCAGAAGCCAAACCCAATTTAGATTGTGTGCCAACAAAATAGCAGCACAAAAATTGTCTTAGCTTCAGTTCTTGAAACTTGGGTTTATGTTCATGATGTAAACTGTCTTTGTGACATTTGACAACTGCATATGAATGTAAGAAAGTATCACAATGAGTGTGCTATCTGTTCAGGTATCTAATACCTTCATAAGGAAAGGTTTAGCTAGGTTATATTCATAATCCAACCCAAGAGTCTAGTGGTGCTTTCTGGAATAATGGGGACACAATATTTTTTCTGTTTATAGTTTTTCATTCCAAGAGTACTACTATTTAAACCTCAACCTTATATTCTGGTCTCACAATAAATAGGGTATTGTTGTGCCTATATTTCTACCTCAGGTAAATTTACGTCTGTGAATTCTCAACTTTTCTCATCAAGAATGATGGTGTCACTTACCCTTCACTGAAAAGCTGTGCTTAAGTCCTTTTCACCTAGGGCTATGAAGGGTTGTCCACAAGTGTAAAGGTCATCCTTTTTCAAAAGTGGAACCTTAAAATGATGTTACCACCCAACATGTAAAGGGTTTTTCATGTGTTTACATACAGTATTTTTTTCATGGTTATTAAAGCTGTTGCAGAATAGAAAGCATTACTGCAATAAGAATTGTCCAAGAATGATTTTTTTCTCGTACTATTGCCTGGAAGTCACCGAAAGCCATTTCCTAAAACACAAATCCTTATGAAGAACTGTATTTATAGAGAAAGAAAAGGATTAAATAATACGTGAATTTCTGTGCCTGTCACCATGGAGTATAAATTTCTAGGATTAGTCAAATAAATTGGACATTGTAGTAAAGGGGCCTTCCAACCTTTATCAGAGCCTACAGTTTATAATGTCTTTTTTTCTAATTACTTATCCAGTTCAGATTTCAAGCATTCTATGACTTTCCTTGAAAAGCTGTTCCTAGTTCAAATTTTTATCTTTATTGACTTTGTAGCTTACATCATTGACTCCAGTATTTGCCCAATCAATTGTGCCAGAGCTGTTCCTATGTAGAGTTTCAGTTTATGGGAGGTCTTGCCTGTCTGATATTCTGATTCCTCTCCCATTGAAGTTCTGTGAAAGCCCTGCAAATAATGCCAGAAGAAACAGGATCTAAAGATAAATGAGGGGATTGGGGAGTCACTAAAAAATAACATCTACAACACTTCCCCTTTGTCGAAGTAACGGATCTACCTCAGTTTGTGTCTTACAGCCTTTCTGACCTGATTACTGAGTCTCACAATCACATCAGAAAAACGTTCTCTGCGTCATTCCTAAAAGACACATCCTGCAGAAGATAGGATTACTAAACAAAATGTGACAGGACTAAGTCAACAGCTAAATGGGAGATTGTGGTGGACTGTGCTAAAGGAAACAACAGGCCTTCGGTTCTAGTGAAATTCCTTAAGGACTTGATTTAGGTCAAACTGTATTTAATGCTGCTGTTAATGTCCATGTAAAGCCATAAAGATGTGCTAACGATAGTTGCACATGACTATCACATTAAGAAAAAAACCCACAATGTAGTAGGTGTAAGAATATCACACAGAAAGAACTTGTTAATCTTGAGAACTGGAGATGCAGACAGATGAAAAAAAAACAACATTCATTAGAGAGCAAAGCTGTGAAATTTCCTCTACTTTCAATAGCTGATTAGATAGAAGGAACTGTGAAAGAAAGAACTGGGTGTATTAGCTGACTACAAGATGTTTTGGAAAATAGGATTGTGAAAAAGTCCAGTGTTCAATGCTAATATCTCTTGAAATGCTAGATTTTTTCAGCTAGAAGAAAACTGAAGCCAGAACACATGCTTTCTTCCTTCTCCAGCTGTGTTGCTTGCAGAGGTAACGACCCCTATCCTGTTCCCAGATGCTTATCACTTTCTCCTTCACATCATGATGTGAGTGCCTTCTAACTCATTTTAGTCAAAGTGGGCCAGGTTGTCTTAAAGAGTTTTAACTGAAGATGAAAATGAGTGATCCCAGTTTATTGTGCCAGAAATAAACCACAGAGTAATTACTTAAGCAGCTTGGCTGGCATAATCTAAGCATGTGACAGTCTATCAGGGCAACAAAAAGCAGAGCATAAAATGGAACGGTAACCTCTGGTTACCAATAGTAACTTCTAATGGTTATCACAAAAAAGGTAACTCTGCACTGGATGTGATTAGAATTAGGTGGAAGAGAAGGTGTAGCCACAGCTAACAAGTAGAGTGTACCAAAACACAGATGCCTTTGCATTCATTCTGAGAAATTGTGGAGCATAGACAAAATGTTGAAAGACCTGAAAAAGAACAAATTTTATGACTACCCATAAAAAAGAGAGAAGCCACCAAATTATAGAACTTCTAGCTTAATTTCAATTCCTGGCAACATTGTTGACCAAATAATCAAACTTATTTCTAAGCACCTAGAAGATAACAAGGAGATAAATAACAGACGGCACTGATTTGTCAAGAGTAAATCACATCAAAGCTGCTTAATTTCCTTCCATGACAGAACTGCAGGAACTGTGAACGGGGGAAAGCTATAGATGTCATATATTGACTTTTGTAGGGCATTTAAAATTGTCTCTTATGACATTCTCATAAGAAAATTCTGGAATCGTAGTCCAGATGAAAACTACCAGGTGGGTGTTAGAC
This sequence comes from Rynchops niger, assembly GCA_013400035.1. Classification (NCBI taxonomy): domain Eukaryota; kingdom Metazoa; phylum Chordata; class Aves; order Charadriiformes; family Laridae; genus Rynchops; species Rynchops niger. The sequence goes on from VXBH01008241.1 coordinate 45,036, forward strand.
AGCTTTGCTAACAGTACCCACGAAGTCCTTGGCAATATTTCACTGTCAAAAGAGAAGGAAGGGTCAGGTGGGAATATACAGAGTTCTGTCATGGGTCTAGTTCTGTTCAATGTTTTGATTAACAAATTGAACCGAAATTGAATTGAAATGGAAAATATGCTTATTAAATTTGCAACTGTCATGAAACTGAGAGACATCACAAGGATGGCGGCAGAAATACAGTTTGAAATGATCTTGACAAATTGGAGAAATGGCCTAAAAATTGGATGAAATATAAGGTACAGCACTTAGGCAGAAATAGTCTGCAATATGAAACCAGTAAGGGAACAGCAGGCTCACAAGCAGGTTTCAAAAGAGGGATCTGGAAGCTACAGGGGGAAACAGGGCAAAGAGTTAATGCCAAATTTGTATGTTGCACTAGAGGAAAAGTGTGTACCAGTTTGAGAGATTATAGCAGAAAATAAAGAGTATGATCAGGAGCATAGAAAAAAATATCTAAGAGAAAAGATTGAAAGAAATCGGATTGTTTATTTAAACTGCAGCAAAGATATAGAAAGAAAATGGTAACTGTCTTTAGGTATTTTAAGTAATGTTGAAAAGAGAAATTATCTACACTCCTTGTGAAAAAGGAGAGCAGCGCAGACTGCGTCTTCAGATGCAGCAAGAAAGACTGACTTAAATATAGTGGGGATAAAAAAACCCATAATGATCAGCAGAGTAAAGCACAGGAATCCTTTACCCAGGAAGGCTGTGGAGTTCCACTCAGATCTTAACCATAGACCATCTACCAAGAGCGGCACATATATACATGACATTGTCTTGAAGAGGGTCTTGACGTTCCCACTGAATCTAATTTTTGTGTGATACTATGACTATATAGCACAACGAAGAAATATTCTCAGAATTTTTATTTCATAAGAACATTGCTTTATGAATAGTTGAAGACCTTCAGTAAAATCCAATATGTACCTTGATATATGGAAATATCTCATTACAGAAGTTAGTTTAGGCACAAGGAATTCTCAGAAGTAATTTATTAATACCTCTATAATCTGAAACAACATAATGTCAATATGGAGGCTTAAGTTAGGGAAATGAAAATGAAGGAGCTAATTGTAACTAAATACAATAGACAAGATTTTCTTCTGCAATGCTGGGAGATTCTTATGGGTCAAATTTAATGGCACTGTCTAAAATTTTGGACAAAGCAACAAGAGAATATCTATCTTCATGCACAACAAAGACTGCTGAAAATACTGGGAGAAAAAACATCTGGCTTCACCAAAAGGTTAAATATACCATGAAAGCAGTTTTGCTTACAGAAACTTTATTAAATTTCAACCTTTATTAATGTCAGACTTGATCTACTGTAGGAGTCTCTTATTAAGTGGTAAAGATCTGATTAAATCTCAAAGCATTTTTTTTCCATTTGTGATATAAATGCCATTAACTTCCTGAAATTCTTTGGATTTACGGCAAGCTATGACAAAGAGGTACAAGAGACATAGCTCATGCTGTGTGGAAAATGTCATGAAGAACATGGCACACTATAAAATGGTGAGAAGAAGTGATGATTTACTATGTGACCATTTTTCTCCTTAGCAAATATTGTTAATGTGGATTTGATTCTAAGGAAGGCTAAATGGAAAGACAATTAATTAACAATTAAACTTTGATAACATTTTAAATAGTTTGATATTTGTATATACATTGTTCTTAACCTCTTACAGATAAACTTAAATTGGAAGAAAGATTAAGAGATTGTATGTACCTAATTTATTTCCTTGAAATTATTTCATCTACTTTTATTCTGCCTTTGAAATTAGAAAAGGGGATTCTCCTAGTATCCTAGTAACACATTACTTTTTTTTTTTTTTTTAAATTGGTTTGGATTTTGTACTTGG